>PVJX010003309.1:0-111053 GCA_004027295.1 Dolichotis patagonum | reverse complement strand
AATGTTGATAGACTTAATAGTGGATTTTAAGGGTTGTTAAATCTATGTGATAATCCTCTAGTTGTGAAATAAACAAAAGCACATCTTTGTACCTGGAGACTGATTTAAAGAAATGTGTCTGGTTGCCAAATAGACAAGGGATGAATTGTAATAACTGATACATTGTTTCAATTTTAGAAGTTTAGAAATTTAACTAAATTACTCAGCAGGGAATCGGGGACCTCACTTTATAAACATACTCATTCTGTGCAAGAAGAGGGCACACAGATGGTGTGAATGCTATGCCCACCTGAGGATAGGTAGCCTGCTTAAAATATAAGAGAGTAAAAGAGGTTTTTCTCTCCCCTTCTTTTGCTCTTGCTGTTTCTAAAAGTCACTAACACACTGCAATTAATCCATTTTATGTTTTTGTGTGGGGGGGTATTTATGAATAAGTTCCTTGGACCTTTACTGAAAAAATTAAGGAAGACACTAGGACAAATCAGAGCTATCATCTTTTACTGAGAGGATCAATAAAGATTATTTGACAAACAAAATATTCAACGAACAACAGGAGGTATAGAGAAAATCTTTCATATTTATGCTACACATGTTTTTTCTAAGAACATAGATAACTGTAGGCTTCACCATCCTAGTAAATAAGTTATCATTTTGGTTTCCCAGTGATGATCATAAATAATATTACTATTTATGCAGTAATTTTATGTGGCTAATATCCACTCTTCTAGAAAAAATATATTTTACTTGGTAACTAGATTTATGTGTGAGAAATCTGATCAGACACTGTAAGAAACAAGACTTTACTTGTGAAAAAATTACTCAGAAATTAATGAATGTATTTTCACTGATGCCTGAGCCATTTTAAAACAAGTGATGGGAACAGACTGAGGCAATTTATTTAGAATATGCAAAATCGTTCACATGTATGATATTTGTTGCCCACTACTTTTTACAATGAGATTGTATCAGTAAACCTACAATATAGAGAAATCTAAAAATAATCTGTAGAGTGAAAGCATCAGAAAAACTCAGAAAGTTTATTAAAAAATTGACCTAACTTAAAATGTAGAAGATCTCATGTAAATACAAAAAAACAGAGTCCTCCGTGTAGTGATCCATGAGGCAGCTGGGGAGGCATGGGAAAAATTAGAAAGCAAGGTGTTCTCTATGTAAATTAAAATGTGTAATAATATACAATGAAGAAGAATGAATAGTATATTATAAAATATATCCCATAATAGCTTAGAAATATCTATGAACATTGGCAGGATGGATAGAGGAAAGACTGAGATAATGGAACAGAGTCTATTGTTTTGAAACTTCTTTGATAAATTCTGTATGCATTTCAAATACAAAAGTGATTTTAACGGAATGATTCTTAAAACTATAGCATCCTAAATCTAGTTCATGCTTTTCCTCTTGAGTAAAGCATATTCTTTTCAGAAGTTTTCATAAGATAGATAAATTACACAAACCAATGCATAACAAATAGGAACAGATGTAAAATGGTTCTCAGGAATTAGTCGTTTTTTCTTATGCTTCAGTTGTTTGTTTTCATGTTTTTGGCAATGGAAGAAAAACCTCTTTTGACATATTATTACTTAATCTGCAGGTTGATGCCTCCTTATCAAACCAATAGTATTGAAAAAATCTTACTAAAAGCCACAGGATAGGAAGAAAGAATCCATTTCCAAATATTAATTATTTTGAAAAATAAATATCAAAGAAGTATTAAAATCCTTAAAATCATATACATCCTTTATTTTCTGCACCACATTTATAGGGATCTAAGGAATCTAAATAGGAATAACTAAAGGTTTGAAAATAAAGTATTTAAAAATCTTTGAAATTTGAAACACTGCTGAGAGAGCACCTTTGCATTCTCCTGCACCCAGGTCAAGAAAGAGACTGTTTCAACATGGGTTAACGTAGGGAAGTCTGAAACAGAAATGGATCAATAAACACACTTCAAACTACAACACTAGAAATAGAGAATCAAGACAACAACAATGAGTTAACAATGACAAATACGTACATATATGTTTGCTACTTCTCGGTAAGACTTTTACCATTTCCTAAGACATACTGATAATAACAGCAACACATTTCTAAAATATTCATATATGAGTTTTAGTTCATTTAGCATTCACAATATATGAGTACATTTGAGAGATGGGGTATAGAAAGTATATGAGGTGTCAATGAAAAATATAGTACATATAAATGAAATAAAATTTATTAAAGACACGGTACCATTAATCTCTCTCAAAATATGCTGTCTCACTTCAAAGCCACGTGTTGTTGCCGACAAGTTCTGAATCAGTTCTGGAAGTTCTTTTCCATAAATGTCCTCAGTCGCACTGTGTGGCTGCTTGGATGTCTGAATGGATTCACAATGTTTACTGTTCGTGGTCATTCTGACTTTAGGGAAGAACCTGGAAGCACAGTGCCAGATGCAGTGAATGAGGTGGATAAAAACACACCTTAAGGATTTTATGAATCTGCCTTCCTGTTGCTTAGAACTTAGCAGAAGCACTCACCATAGTTTTTAATCATACTTCATGAAGACACTCAACAAAAGAGGACTTCAAGAACTGCTTCTGAAAGTAGCAAGAATGGTAAGTGTGTTTGAGCAAAGGAGAGTAGTTTCATGGAGATTAATGACAGGGTAATATGTCTTTTATTATAGTCACTTTTAAATTTCAATTGAAATATTAACCATACTTTTATTTTTCCTAAACCACTCTTGAATTTGAAGTCTATTGACAAAACTTTCAAGCACTAAGCCATTGTAAGTCTCCGTAGGTAAGAAATATGATCCATGGATCTTTGGTGCACTTGCAAGAAAATCATAGATAAAAAGAGGGGTTCCCACTTAGGCAAATACTTTTGTAGCTTAGTCCCATTTGGTTGAAGCTAAGATATGAAAGTTACTTTATGATCCTAAATCTGTATTTTTTAATCACTAAGATACACATTACATGAACTCTTGTAGCTGAAGGTCCAAAATTCTTAGAAATTTTTTCCTTTCTCTAGGCATAACTATACATGTAATGAAATGTTCTCATCTATGCAAAAATGAGTTATATGATGAGTTGTAACACCTGTAATCCCAGGAATAAGGAGGCTGAGTCAAGAGGATCGCCATGAGTTCAAGGCCAGCCTGTACTACATAGTAAGTTCAAGGCCAGCGTGGATTACAGAGGGAGACCTTGTCTTAAAAAATAAGTAAATAAAGAGTTCAGTAATTACTGAATGAGCCTAGCAAATAATTGCTGTCTAACTTTCAGTTTTACTTTATTGCTCTTCATTTGTTATCCTAAGACATAGCAGCAGTCGAAAAGATAATATCAAAATTCAAAGTTATGCTTCACTGTAATTTTTAGGAGTTGTATTTATGGTTATTCTCTTAGTTACTTTTTATTCATTGCTGAGACAAAAATACCTGATGCCCAAAGTTGGGAAAGGAAAGGTTTATTTCTTACAGTTTTTGGAGGTTCCAGTCCATACTCAGTTGACTCCAAGGCATGGTGGCATGGCGGGGCCACAGTTCATGGCTGCTGCAAACAGCAAGGTGGAAACTGGCAAGAGAGAGACACACCTTCTTCCTGCCATTACATCAAATCCTGGCTCCACCCCCAGGAGGGAGTAGCACTGACACCACCAATCCAAGCACTAGACAATGAACCAATCACAAATGCACAATGCAAATACATGAGGCCTGGGGGCCACTGACATAAACCATGACATTCCACCCCTGGCCCCCAAAGACTCATGTACAACCTTTATACAAAAGACATTTAGTCCATCTCCAAGAGTTGCCAAAGTCCTAACATTTTCAGCATTGCTGAGAAGTCCAAGTCCCAAGTCTCCACCAATATCTATGGCAAACTCTTAACTGTTACCCCCTGTACAAGTGAAACAAGGTTAAACATTTCTGAAAGGCAAAGGCACAAAATAAACTTTACCATTCCAAAAGTTACAAATGGACGAATATAAAGCATTGGGAACAAAGCAAGTCCAACATCCAGCAGGGGGAACATTAAGTCCTAGAGTTCCATGCTTAGCATTTGAAGCAATCTGGTTGCAAGCTCCAAAAGGCTTGGGTGGTTCTACCCCCATGGCACTTCCAGGGACTTCAGCTCCTGCAGCTTCTGTCTTAAACCCTCTCTACTCCATTTTTGCAGCTTTCCTTGGATGATCCACGTTCTTGTCTTTTCCAAACTTCTGGGGTCTCCACTGCACCATTGGCTTCACCCTTACTTCTTTACAAATTGCCCTCTCAGGGGCATACTGCTTGGCCTCCCAGGCCCTTTGAAATCGAGGTGGAAGCCTTCTTACCCTCAGAATTTGTGCATTTTCCTTGCACCTAAAATCAGAACCATGTGGATGTCACCAAGGCCTTCTGCCAGCTGGAGTAGTAGCCAGGCTTTTCTCTCTCTTGGCTGTAGGGGTCGATTGCTTAGATTGCTGGGCTCTGTGAACCTGATTGTGAAGAAAAGCTTTACTATGTTGCCGCCATTCTGGAACCTCATGTGGCTGCCGCCATTCTGGAACCTCATGTGGCCTCCCATGCCATTCTGGAGCATGGTGCTCTGAAGCTTTCTCATCTGAGAAAATTCTTTCACCTTTGCAGTTTTGGGGCTGCAAAGGGTGGAGACCCGCTGCTTCCCGGGATGCCCCTGGCCATCTTTCTTATCTCTCTGTTTCTTCTCAGCAATCAAAGTCTCAGTACTATCTTTAAAATCCACAGCTTTATGGGAGCTTTCCTTCTGGCCATTATCACAGTGTTTTAAATTACCCTGCTGGGCTCTTTGCTCTTGATTTGCAACATAGATCTGGCTAATACCCCCCAACAATAGCCATGCCACAGCTTCAACATTTGACTGCCTTGAAATTTCCTTTGCCAGATTAATCAGTCCATTACCCTTAATCTCAGTCTCAGGCAAAGTCTCTGGGCATGAGCAAAATGCAGACAAACTTTCTGCCAAGCCATACACACATCATAGGGAGTCCAACAACCAATACAGTCCTTCTTCCCAGCAGAAACCTCGCAAGCCTGGTCTTTACTATCAGGCTTTCTATCAGCCTTCTGGTGTCTTGAGCTCTGACCAGAATCTCCTGTATAGAACAGCCTAAGCTACTCCAACTCTATGCATCCAGGCAAGTCCGAACCTTTCCAAACTCTGCTCACAAGCCATTTTCAAAGCCTCTCGAAAAACATGGTCAGGTATAGTCACAGCAATGACCCCACTCCTCTGTACCAAATTCTGTCTTAGTTACTTTTTATTCATTGCTGAGACAAAATAGCTGATGCCCAAGTTGGGAAAGGAAAGGTTTATTTCTTACAGTTTTTGGAGGTTCCACTCCATATTCAGTTGGCTCCAAGGCATGGTGGCATGGCGGGGCCACAGTTCATGGCTGCTGCAAACAGCAAGGTGGAAACTGGCAAGAGAGAGACACACCTTCTTCCTGCCATTACATCACATCCTGGCTCCACCCCTAGGAAGGTGTAGCACTGACACCACCAATCCAAGCACTAGACAATGAACCAATCACAAATGCACAATGCAAATACATGAGGCCTGGGGGCCACCGACATAAACCATGATAGTTGTATTTATAGGTTTGTTTGCTTACCAACACTTAAAAATCAGACTGTTTGGAAGTGTAAAGAATGGTGAGAGTTGTATAAAATTATAAATATAGGAAATGCAAAATTTTTTTATAGTCAAGAGTCTGGTAGCCAAACCTGGCTGTCTCAGTGAACTAAAACCTTTGTAGGCCTGCTTCAATTTAAAACTGTGCTTTTTATATTTTACTTGGTTTCTATCTTGGCTTGATATGTGAACCCAACAATTCAGGAGCCAAAGCCAGTAGTATATGTTAATCACACTTTGTATCTAAAAATTTGGCACAGATAATTTATCTTAGGCTATCAACCCAGAGCTCTCTACTCTCTGTAAGAATAGCCTGCTTGTGGAAAATAATTAGGAAATGTAGTCATAATGCAGAAGAAAACCTTCTTGTCTGTTTAATGCAAATATATTGGATTCTTAGATTCAGAAATAAATAATATAGAAGCACCAGGGCAGGAAATATGTGCTCTCCAACAGCTGTAGAATTTGATGGTGAATTTGAAATTCCCTCCTAAAGCTTTTATCCATGCATTTTATTATGAAGTTGAACACAACTACATCCAGACTTTGCCACAATAGTGCCAAGAAGACAAAATCACTTAGCTAAATTCTATTCAATAAAAAGGATTAGTTTAAAAATGTGAGTGATAATTATTGTGGGTATTGACTGGCACTCCTTGTTTTATTTTAATAGCTCTTTATATTTTTAAATACTCAATATATGAGGGAAAATAAGAAACTTAGGGATACATGTGTGTATGCATGCATGTGTGGGTACACAAGCACACGTGTGCTCCCCTGTGTGAAGACTGCTCATTAGCTACTCAGCGGTCAAAAAAGTAGGGCTCTTCTGAGGCATAGCTTATTTGGACCAACTCCCCTGAAATGATTGGAAAACTATGGGTTTCCATTCAACTCTGAAAACATGGTTGCTGTAGAAATGGTCTATAAGCAGCCAGAGTGTTTCAGTTTAGTAGCATGTCTACTGAGGCTTTGTGGATTATTATCTGTTAGGCATTATCTACTGTCACACAACACAGGCCCCCAAAAGATAAAAGTCTGATTTCCAGTTCCAAAACCTTGCCTATTGAAAACACAGACTCAGAAACGCTTGTAACAAGTTGGTCTTATTTTCCATTTCTGCTATATCTGGCACATCTGTTCCCTAAAGCATCCTTTTATTTTTCTGTACCATTTGGTACTAAAGCTATTTTCAAGGAATTCCCTCCAAATTTACATCCTGGCTGTCAGTATCATCCAAAGACTTGACATCTAAGTGCATTTGAACAGCTGAAACCAAACACATCTGGCTTATTGCTCGGGTTCTTTCTCCTAACACCTAAATCAGACAGAACTCCACTAGATCAAACAACCGCTCATTCCAATAGAAAGTTTTAATGAGAGTAGTTTTTACATATCTCAGTTAAGATGAAAAGAGAGGTAAAATAAGCTTCAGCAGATAAACCATTGTACTTTAATTCTTATCTGTATTTCTGAACTAGAAATCAAAATTATATGTCTTCATTTGGCAAGGCTCAGAAATCCATCTTTGAAAAGTTCAAATCTATTGCTCACCTGCAGTCTAATTTTCATTCATAGTTGTCACATTTTAATCTCACAAAAGCAGACATATAAGAAAAAGCACACATATAGTGATAATGATTTCCTTTTTACAAAACATAATTTTATCATATTCAACAGAAGAAAATTATTGCCATATTAAACAAAATATTAACTAATTCAATATTACTATTTTTAATTAAATATCCAGTGGTGTTAAAAGGGGGTGTACTTCACTTTTAAAGAAAAGACTTGATATTTTTTCATATGTTAGCAAGTAAAACTTTGTGTCCAGCATCAATCAGAATGCCTATTTTCTATCATATGAAAAAACTAATAAATAATTCTAGTTTGAGCTTGTTCATAATCAAAACCCTATATTACTTTACTTTTGTAAAAACTTAAGAAAAACTCAAGTAATGTGTCAATCTTTAAAGTATTTCCATGTAACTGAGAATTATCTACTTTCTGACACAAATGTTTCATAAAAACATGCAAAAAACGTAACTTTCCCTGTACATACAATTGCAGGGAGTGGTGAAAAATAAAATCCAGTAATTCATGGAACATATGGCAGCCTAGTTCTACAAAGAATTTGACTCAACCAATAAATATCAAATAATTCTGGGTAAAATACTGAAAACATTTTTCTAAAGTATGGATATAATAAACAAGGAGAAAGCTTATCACTGAAAATTATAAAGTTTATCCTATATAAGTAAGGAATTAGTGAGGATAGTATTTGCCCAATTTCTGTGGCTTAGAACTGGACCTATAACTAGTCGCGAGTGCACTGGGGTAGGAGAGGAGCCAGAGTCTTTTCCAGCGTCTACAAAACAGGAGACGCCCACATACCTTACATGTGCACACATGAGCTAAGAGAACCAGGGAGAAGAAGCTCTCTCTTCGGTTTGCCTCTGTTTGAATGACAAAATGAAAACAGTCATTCATAAACATCTCGATCTGTAAATTTTGAGAGCCAAATTTCTACTGTTTTGATTGAAAGTTTTAAAACATATTGTTGAAGTAATCCCAGGTCACCACTACACCAAATTGCCTATTAGATATAAATACACTTCCTTTGTCAAGGAAAATACTTTTAAACACAGACCTCAAGAATTTCCATAGAGATAGTTCCAAATAATGTATCTTTGGTTTCTGAATCAGATCCCTATAAACAATCAAACCAATAAAAATACTGAAAATATATTAAATGTATCAGATATAAAATGTAAAATAAATATTTAATGAAACATCATTCTAGTTATTATGGAAGAATAGATGTCTATAAAAACTAACCAGACTGATTGGGAACTATAACTAAAGAACAATATAAATGCAGTAACAAAATAAAATCTCAGTGTATAAGTTAAAATGGAAATTAGAAACAATTAGAAAGAGAAATAGTGACCTAAGAGAACTGAAAACGTTAGTCAGAATGAAAAATAAATTCATGGGAACAAAAAAGGGGAAAATATTTTAAAAAACAAGAAAAAAAGACAATGAGGAGGCATCTCTCACTGGAGTTGCCCCCAAACTGAATGTTTAATAGCAAAGAAATTTCCAGAATCACTGAAATATATATCACTAAGGAATCTCAACAAATTAAACTGAGATAAAATTTTAAAAATGAAATTTAGTCATATTAATAACTATTTTAAAAAGTAGAAAGAAAAGAAATTATCAAGCAACCAAAGGGCAAAAAGAGAAATTGTCCACAAAAGAATTGATAATTTGACTAATGTTGGCTTCACAATAGCAGAAATGAAAGATTGATGACAAAGAAATGCCATTAAAATACTGGGGAAAATTTTTTCTTCATTGGCACAGTTTTCTAATACCATGAAACAATTAACAATTTCTAAAGTCAAGCATAATTCTGCACTAAAGAAGAAACAGATGGAGCAACTTGCCCCACTAGTTATCAAAATTTATGAATGAGTTTCCTAATTAGAGTGTGGTACAACTCAAGGTTAGAAAATTCTATGGGATAAAACTGACACTTCAGAACCAGACCTCCAAAGTATGGAATACTGTAAACAACTGTAATGGAATAATTTACAACTCCTATGAAGAACAAGAAAATTTCTTTCCTACTGCACACATTATGTGTAGTCAGAAGAACACAAAACTTAAATATATAAGCAAAAACTTTAAAATATTAATAATAAAATGTAAGAGACTATCTTTTACCCTAGGGTAGAGAAGCATTTCTTATAGAAGATATAAAATCATTAAACATAAAAGATTGAAATATTCAAATATATTTAAATTAAATACTTTTTTTAAAGAGAAAAAGATAGAAAAATTTAATAATAAAAGATTAGGAGTATAACAATAGTTAATACATTACATGTAGATATCTTTAAAATAGTTGCTCAGGGTACAAGACATAGGCATAAAAATATACCCAATCCATATTAGCACAAACCTTTCTTTTGATGAACTAAGAGACACTAATAGTGTAACACTATTGCATTTTTCCATTTTCCTATTGTTCTTTCCTCTTTCATCCATTCTAGTTCCATTTTCCTTTAAAAAATTTATTTCTTTTTCACAATATCTACTATTCACTTTGGGTCTTATTTACTCTTTCAGTTTCTTACACTAGGGAGACAATACAATGTTTACACATGTGAGTGTGATTTATTTCACTTATGAGGATAGTCTCAACTTGCATCCATTTACCTATAAAAGTATCAAATTTATCCTTCATTAGGACTGAGAAGACCTCCATTGTATAAAAACACACATCATTTTTACCTATACATTGGTTGATGGGCATTTGTGTTGTTTCCAAGATTTAGCTATTACAAATTGTGTTGCTATAAACATGGGTGCACATGTATCTTTGGTGTGATGGTTTTGATTTTTCTAGGAAGATACCCAGAGGGGGATTAGCCAAATGGTATAGTACCTATAATCCTAGTTTTCTGAGGAAGGTGATTTCTGAGGAGTTGATTTCCACAGTGGTTGTACCAATCTGCCAACAGTAGAGAAGGATTCCTCTTTCCCTACAGACTCTCCAGCATTTGTTGTTGTTTGATTTCTAGGTAATAGAAACTTTCTGTGGTGAGATGGAATTTCAGTGCTGTTTTAATTTGCATCTCTTGAATGCCCAGTGGTGCTGAACATTTTTTCATATATTTATTTCCCATTTATATTTCTTCATCTGAGAAGTGTGTTTTTATCTCAGATAACCATTTTTGATTGGGTCTTTGAATGTGGGAAGCCTGATTTTTCTCAATTGTTTATATGTTCTAGTAGAAATCCTCTGAGGGATAGTTGGTTAAATTTTTTTGAAACTCTGTGGGTTGTCTTTTAACTTTGTTGGTGATTTCTTTTGCTGTGCAAAAGCTCTTTAATGAGATGATATACCAGTTATGGATTCTTAGAAATCTTTCCCATACAGTCTGGGTTCTGTTCTCTATATGTGTCTATATCCTCAAGATTTAGAACTATGCTTTCTTCCAGTAGATTTAGTGTTTATGTTTTAATATTTATATCTTTGATCCATTTGACTTTAGTTTAGCACAAGGTGATAGAAATGAGTCTAGTTTCAGTCTTTGGCATGAAACGAGCCAATTTTTCCACCACTATATATTGAAGAGGCTATCTTTCTTCCAGTGAACATATTTGGCCTCTCTGTCAAAGACAAGTTAGCGAGTCTCTTTGTATTTGTGCATGCATCTTCTAATGTGCCATTGATCCTCAGGTCTGGTTTTTTGCTGGTGCCATGCAGATTACATCACAGTAGCGTTGTAGCATAATTTCAAGTGAAGGATGTGGTGCCTCCTGTCTTGCCTTTGATGAACAGGATTGGCTTTGCTATTCTAGATATTTCCTAGTTCCAAATGAATTTTATGAATGTTTTCTCTAGTTCTGTGAGGTATGCTAATGTGATTTTGATTGTAATTGCAATAAATCTGTATAAAATTTTGGGAGAATGGTCATTTTCATTATGTTGATTCTTTCTATCCATGAGCAAGGGATAGCTTCCCATTTTCTCTTATCATCCTTGATCACCTTTTTCAGAGTACTATAATTTTCAATGTATAGATCATTTACTGCCTTTTTAAATTTGATTTCTAAATATTTTATTTTTCAGATGCTATTGTATTGGGTGTGATTTCCCTAATTTTTTTCTCAGTGAGTTTGTTGTTTGTGTACAGAAATGATACTGATTTTTGAGTGTTAACTTTGCATCCAGCTATGCTATTGAATTTTGTTAAGAAATCTTGAAGTCTTTTGATTGAGTTTTTGGGGTTTGCTATGTATACTATCATACTATCTGCAAATAATAATTTGACTTCTTCATTTCCCGTACTTACTTACTCCTTTTATTTCTCTTTCTTATCTAACTGCTCTGGCTTGTGTTTCCAAAACCATACTGCAAAGGAAATGTTGGTAGAAATTCTTGTCTTTTTCCTGATTTTAGGGTGAAAGTTTTCAGTTTTTTTTTCATTTAGCATGATGTTTGCTGTTGATTTGTCATAGGCTTTAATCAAATTGAGATAAAGATCATCCATACTGATTTTATGTAGAGTTTTTATCATGAATGAGTGCTGCACTTTGTCAAATCTTTTTCTGCATCAATGGGATGATCATATAATTTTTGTCTTTGACTCTGCTGATATGGTGTATTACATTTATTGATTTGCATACCTTGAACCATTTCTGTATTTCTTGGATGGAGAGTTGCAATTTCTACAATCATTAGGGAGATTGGCCTGTAGTTCTCTTTTCTTGGTTGAGTCTTTCTTTGATTTTAGTATCAGGGTAATACTTGCCTCCAGGAAAGTTAGGAAGAATTGCTTTGTTTTCAATTTTATTGAACAGTCTGAGGAGTATTGCATTAAATCTTCTCTAAATTTCCTGTAGAATTCAGCCATGAATCTCCCAGGACCTGGGCTTTCCTTTTTAGTAACTTTTAAATCACATTTTCAATTTACTTGACTGATATTGAATTGTTCAGAATTCTTATATTTTCATGATTCAGCTTTTGGAAATTCATGTTTCTAGGAATCTGTCTATTTCTTCTGTGTTTTCCAGCCTATGAGAGTAAAGATTTTCAAAGTAGTATTGATTATATCTGAATTTCCATAGTATCTGCAGTTATTTCACCCTTTTCATTCCTCATTTGATGAATTTGAGTTTTTCTTTCCTTTTATAAATAAGATTGGCTAGGAGCTTATCAATTTTGTGTATGCTTTCAAAGAAACAACTGTTCAATTCAATAATTTTTGATATTATTTTCGTAGTTAAAATTATGTCAACTTCTGCTGTGATTTTTATAATTTCTTCTTTTCTGTGAGCTTTGGACTTGATTTACTATGCTTTTTCTAGAAGCTCAAGGTGTAACATTAGGTTCTGTTTTCCCAATGTGAGAATTTATTGCTATAAATTTCTCTCTTAAGACTGCTTTGTGTCCCACAGGTTTCAGTACATTGTATCTGAATTTTGTTTAACTGTAGATATTGTTTAACTTCTTCTTTCATTTCACCTGTGATCCATTGGTTCTTCAGGAGGGTATTATATGATTTCCATGTGTTTATGGAGCTTTTCCAGTTTCTTCTGTTAATTTCCAATTTTATTGCACTGTGGTCAGATCATATACATAGGATAATTTCAAGTCTTTTGCATTTGCTTCAGTATTTTCCATGCACTAGTAAATGGTCTATATTAGAGAAGTCTCATGTGTATCTGAGAAGAATGCATATTCTGATGTCCTTAGGTAAAACATTCTGTAAATGTCTACTATGTCCATTTGTTCACAGATTTGGTTCAGTTCTGATCTTTCTTTGATGATTTTTTGTCTGGCTGATCTATCTATTTGTGACAGTAGAGAATTTGATTTTTCATGTCTATTAATATATGTCTTATATAGTTAGGTGCTTCCATATTTGGTGCATAAATATTTAAGATTGTTATCTCCTCCTCTTGAAGTTTTCCCTTAATAAGTATGTAGTAACCTTCTTTATGACTTCTGATCATTCTTGGTTTCAAGTTCATATTGTCTGCAAACAATATGACATGCAACAGAACTTTTTTTCTGGGTTCCTGGTACCTGGAATATTGTTTTTCATCTTTTTACTTTTAGTCTATGAATTTCTTTTTGAGTTAAATATGTTTCTTGTACACAGTACACTGATATGTATTATCTTACGTTTGCCATGTTATTTTCCTGCAGATAGTTTCCTACTTTTCTCTTCTGTTTATTCCCTGCTTGATGATTTTCTTCTGTTATTGTTCTTTGTGGTCATTTTTATCTCTATCTAGAATAGCTTTCAGTACTTTTTGCAATGTTGGTTTGGTTATCATGAGTTTCTTCAGTTGTTCTTTGTTATGAAAGTATCATAATTTTCCATTAATTTTCAAAGATAGTTTTGCAAAGTACATCAGTCTGGGTTGGAAACTGTTTCCTTTTATGGCTTAAAATACTTAACTCCAAGCTCTGCTTGATTTGAGGGTTTGTGTTGAGAAGCTGATCATGATTTTGATGCAGTTTCTTTTATAAGTAATTTTTCTAATTGCTTTAAATAATCTGTTTTTGTGCTGAATTTCTGTGATCTTGATTATTATATGTCTCAACATAGATTTATTTGGGTTATGGCTAATTGGAGTTTTATATGCCTCACTTATCTACATGTAAGATTCCTTTCCCATGCTTGGGTAATTTTCTGCTTTTACTTCTACAAGTAGCATTTTATGCCATTTGTGCTACAACCATTTTCATTGACACCATTTATTCTTATATTATTTTTCTTTGTATCATTTTGCAGTGTTGAATTGTCATTTGCTGATCTTCTATTATTTTCAAGTGATCTTTGCTTTTATGATCATTAGCCACAATACTCTCTTTGAGGTCTGAAACTCTGTCTTCAATTTCATTCAGATGATTTTTGCCAGCATTCAATAGAATTTTTAATTTCCTAGATATGTGTTTGAACCAGTTTCATGTATTCAATTTCTTTCATATAATGGTCATTTACAGTTTCCATTCTCTTCCTTTCATCATCTGTTTTTCTTATCTATCTCTACTCTATTGCTAAGCAATTCCTTTATGAGTGTTGACATTTCTTTTTATACCAGAGAGATCACTTCTGATATGATTTCCTCTATAGTCTCATAGATTTGTTTCTTTACTTTCGCTGCTATCATTTTGGAAATGTCAGATGTGTTTTTTCCACATTTCTCTATTTAATGGTCTTCTGGACTTGTTCTAGGTGGGCTGGAGGTCTGAGGTTGCATATTGCTTCTACATCTTTTTATTTTCTATTTCAAATTTTTTATTTTGTTTTCTGTGTTGATTCTTACAAGTTTTTGTAGTACGTAGCTTCATCACTAGCATCAAGGTTTCTTTAGGCAAGGTTTGTTCTTTAAGAATGTCTTCTGTGGGTAGCAGATTCTTGCTTTGTGTCTGTCACAAGATGCTACCTTTTCAATTATTTAGAGTGAGAAGTTGGTATCTGTTTGGCTTAATCCCCAGTCCTTTGATGTTAGGGTGCCATGGCTACCCCAGAACTTTCCAGTATTGTTACAGAAGGGAGAACAAGTGATTAAAACATGTATGATATCCTAACTAAAGTAGTTTAATTAGCACTAACAATAGTATCAATCACAGTTTAGAACTTGACAAACTGTGGTAACCACTTTTCTACCTTTAACCATAGAAGCAAAAGCTATAGTTATATAACAAAAGTGATCATAAATTGTGTGTTTGAGGGCCAAGGATACAGCTCAGCAGCATGAGTGCCTACTGGGAAAGTGCAAGGTTCTGAATTTGATACTCAGTATCAAAAAAAATTTTTTTCAAGCTTTTATGCAAAATATTTCCCCTTAATAGAGTGTTTTTCCCCTGTGGTGGGAAAATTTAAGAATAGTTGATAGAACAAATATAATTGAAAAGAAATAAATTAGAAGCTGGACTAGAGGATAAAAGATTATCACTTAAGTTTTACAAAACTGCAGAGGACAGAAGACAAAGAATAAGGAGTAAGCAAGGAATTATTGACCAGAAAAATTACAAAGACTATTCACTCATATGAAAATAAGATTAAGTATAGAGAGGTAAATTGAGGAAAGGGGGGGAAGATGAACAGTTTAGAAAATATAGGTTAAAAATGGAAAAGAAATGGGAAATAAATCAGCAAAAAAGAAGAAAAATAGAATAAAAATTTAAAAATTCCTCCTGTGTCCCCTTAGCATCCAAAACTGCTGGATACCGCTGCCAAGCCTACGGTAGAGTCTGTGCTGGATTCGAGGCTGATCTTGGCCTCCAGATGTGGGGCCCCAGGGCCAGAGTACTGGTCAGCACTTTCTGTATGTTCTTAGCAGCCCCCCCCCCTTCCTTACCTTGTTTTTCTCCATGGCGTCTCTCTCCCAGTTGCTGTGCTGTTTTCAGACATAGAGGCTCCTCCCATTCCCACATACCGTCCCTCCTGCAGTCCTTGCTCAGCCTTCTGCATTCCTCTTCCACCGGCAAATCTCTGTCTTGTTCCAGGGTTGGGTGGGAGGCTGTGATGTGGCCCGGTCCTCTGCTCCTGCTCCTGAAGTCCCAGATTGCGTGGCCCCATTTCTTCCTCCTGTCCCGAGGTGGGGTGCTAACTTTCCATTCATTGTTTTGCAGGTTCTGCTGCAGCCATCACCCACCTCTGCTGTAGTTGCTAAAATCCTCCAGAGAGAGGGGTTCTGTGGGGTGCCTTTCTGCCCCCACCAAAGCATAAGGATACTATAGCTGTGCAGTTCCGAGGTGGAAGGCTATGTAATTCCCCTTTCTTCTCTAACTACAAGTCATAGGAGAAGGGTTAGCTGTTTCTTTTACTAGGCAACCCTGTAGTCTTCAGTCTTGTTGCTGGAGCTTCTGGTTAGCACTCTAGTGCACCAAAGGAATGGGAAGAAAAGAAAAAAGGAAAAGGAAAGGAAAGGAAAGGAAAGGAAAGGAAAGGAAAGGAAAGGAAAGGAAAGGAAAGAAGGAAAGGAAAGGAGGAAAGGAAAGGAAAGGAAAGGAAAGGAAAGGAAAGGAAAGAGGAAAGGAAAGGAAAGAAGGAAAGAAGGAAAATATGAAGAAAAGGAAAACTGATGCATTGTAGGGAAGTAGCAGTTTGTGTTGGCAAATTTGGAACTGAACTGTAGCATCTTTTGTTTGGAGGAAGGCAGCAGTGGCAGGAGACCTTGTCTATCCCATGCGGCTGCTTTATTTTCATATATCCTTCTTTTTTGTCTTCTTTTTCTTAAGATTCCAAGTTTGGCTGGCAGTCATCTCTATCTGGCGACCCACTGGCAGCCAGCTGAGCTGGCTGGTAAAGTTACTAAGTCTTTTATCTATGTTTTGCTTGATCTATTAGTCTCTAGTGTCAGATTTATTTTACTTTCAGGGTTTATGTCCTTCCTCTTTCTTCCAACTACCTGTTTTATTTGAATTTCTCTGAATAGCTCTAGTCAATCATGTTGTTTCTTCCAAGACTTCTATTCTTCAAGACTGTGCAAATATTGACCAAAATTATGTCATAGAGACTGAAAAATATTTTCAGATTACAAAATGAAGATGAATACACTATTGCTAAAAGCACCAGTATAAATAAATTTGAAATAATTAATGCTGAATGAAAGAAACACATTATTAATAATACAAACATTATTTATTATTATTGTAAAAATTTAAAAACAGTCAAAATTAAATTCTGTTTTGCTTGAGGGTATACATATATATGGCTAACTACAAAGAAAACTAAACAAATCATCATCATAAAATCAAAGAAGTTATTATTTCTGCTAGGGAAAATAAGCTGTTTAAAGAAGTTCACAAGCTGCAGTGAATTTTCTTCTACTGTTTTGTGTGTTGATTTTGTTATACATTAAATGAATATGCACCATGTATAAGTTATTCATTACAATCCTAAAATACTCTTTTTGAAGATTATAATCTTTGGTCTCAGTTTTCCGTAATTGTTTCTATTCCTTCTATACTTGGGACTGCAAATCTTGAGGTTATTTCAAAAAATAGATATACTTAATATTACTTCTCAAATACATTGCTATTATCTCCCACTTACAATCAAGGGTCAATATCTTTCATAAGGCTTGAAATACTACCATAATTTGAAATCAATTGTATTGTTAATGATGAAATATGTTCTGATACATGTAATTCTAAATTTCAAATTATAAAGTTTTGTCAGTTTTGTACAGTAATGGACTACAATATTTTCTAATACAAAACTTCTACATGATTTTACCAATAAAGTTAACTTTAAAGTTTTTTTGTAAAAATTATTTTAGTATCATAAACGCACCCTAAAATCTATCTCTTAAATGGACCAACCCTTAATTCTTCCTCTATGCCTAGGTATTTCTGAATTTCTTGCTCATCATCTTGGAAGAATTATATTTTTGCCTCCATTGTGTCATCATAGTTCAAAAACTGATTCCACAATGATGAATTTAATAACAATGGAAGATCCACTTGCCATTAATCAGTATTTATATATTCATGGATACTATTGCAGTAACATTGTGCATATGTGTCTAAATATATAAGTATACCTTATATGACATTTCATGGAATTTTATTGGGCTTGACTTTTTGTTTAATCAGATAGTAAGTATTCTTGGCTTTGGGGACATGTGCTGAGGACCAGCCTGATCCAGTATAGAGCAGGCGGTAATTAGTATCAATAAATTGGCACAAAAATAAATTGAGAGTCTGTCTGGCCTACATGACTTGTTAGATCCCAGCTAGCTTAAGGACAGATTAATCTTTATGGCCAGGGCGGGGCTAGAACCAGTCTGTGAAGTTCAGGTGCCTCAGAGCACTATAACATGGCAGTTGAGGACTTGACCCATGCCAATTCCATCAAGCTCAGTAGTCACAACTAGCAGACGATCACTAGCTAACCCTGATGCGTGCCTGTGTGATTTTCCAAAAATGCGTTATTCCTCAGTTCTTAAACCCTGATGGCATCAGCACACCTCTTCCTACAGCCCACCAGCATATCCCCAGGCAGCCTGTACACCCAGCAAAGCCAAAGGTGCCACGCTTCGTAGGCCTGGTCCGTCACTGGGCTTTGACTACCCTGGTGCCTCTTGTAACTAAAATACATGTTTGTCTGTGTTTTACTCTGTCATTGTACTCCTGAATAGGAGCCTGGCAGCCCTAGAAAAAGGCCCTAGGTTCAGAGTCTCAGTCTACTCATTCTCCTCTTTTAACTCACAAGTCTGCTCAACTCTTGTATTTTAGCAGAAGAGTCGCTATATCTAATGCATGACTAGCCATTGCTGTAACCTAATGCAACTTTATTTACAAAAACAGGCAATGGGCTAGATTTGGACTGCATGCTAATCTAGACAATCAAACTCATTTTGCTGGAAATATAAATACATTACATGTGAATGATGCATTCATTGGCTGTTAAACGATTTAAATTAAAGTTTCTTTGCTTAATTGCTCCCCTCACTTAATCTATTCCAAAAATTCTGGCCCCCTTTTACATCTCAAACACAGCTAATTCTTCCATGATTCCTGGCTACTATTTACAGAAAGTATCTACCCTTTCTAATGGAATGTTCCTACCTTTCTATCCAAGTAATTCTGAGTATTTATTCTTATGGGTTTAACTTGAATGTCATCTAGTTAGGATTTCATAGTACTTACTCACCTTTTATGCATATGTGTGAATTTCTACTATATAATATTTTTCCCTAGGAGACTGTAAGTTCCATGAAGACAGAAATCATTTTCATCCTTTTGACCATTGATTAGTCAGGTTTCCCACTGCTGATATAGAATACCAGACACTCAAAACCTAGAGGAGCAGAGGGTTAATTTAGCTTGTGCTTTCAAGAGATTCAGTACACGGTTGGTTGGCTCCAAGACAGAAACATCACAAAAGAAGTGTAGAGCAGAATAGAGTTGGTTAATTCATGGTGGCCAGGAAGTAGAATGGGGAACAGCGCTGGAGAGAAGTGGGAGGAGCCAGATGCAGTAGCCAAAGTCTTTCCTGTAAGACCCACCAAACACACCCAGAAGTGTGCTCCACCAATTCTCCTGGTGGCTCCCAGGCCAATCAAGGTGACACAATCAAGTTGAACTTTCACAGCTACTGTGCCATCAGTGCATGGATAATGCTTAATAAAAGTGAGACAATAAATAGGTATAGAATTTTTTAAAAAACTTGTTTTCAGAGTGTTTTGTCCCAAAATTATATCTCCAGGTTTCCATTCAACATTATCTTTCCATTCCTTACAAACCGATGTACAAATTCTTTCCTGTAGCACAGGTGAGCAGGCCCTGCCTTCCCTTGTATTCTCATTCTTTTTCCTTAATGAATTCCTCATCCTCTCAGCCTCATTTCTCTGTTCTGCAGCATGAAGGAACCTACACAGCCCAGATCTCCAAAAAAATCTAACATGCAGAACAGTTAAATTATCTTTTGTCGTTTGCACCCTCTATATGGTGTTTTCTCCACCTGCTTCCGCTCCCCAAGAATTTGTATCACCAAACCAAGAATATACTTTTCTGCCAAAATTCAGCTCCAAGAATTACTTTATGTAGTAGATGACCAGCCTTTACTGCGCTCAGGTATTTCCTTTTTATTTTGTTTTGTTTTTTGAGACAAGTTCTCCCTGTGCACATCAGCCTGATCGTGAGCTCAGCATGAAGCCCAGGAACCCCCCCACCTCAGCCCCGCACTTGCAGCAAAGTTTGCTTTTCAGCCTCCTGAGTGCTGAGACTGCAGGCTTGTGTGACCACACCTGGGTTACTTTTCTATTAATCCAGAAACTAACATGACTCAGACATTCAGTCACTCATCTGGGTGATCCAGTCCATAACACAGTGTCTACAAAGAAAAACTGCATCAAATTTGACTTTATGGTATGTAGCTACCCATTTTTCTTAGACAATGCTTCTGCCAAGAAAAAGTTTTTGGCCCACTGTAAGCCTTCACTACTGCAGCAAGATCACAGTGGTGTGATTTTAACCAGGAACTCAATTAAACATTCTGCAGTTTCTTAGCAGAAACTCCTGGAGGATCTCAACAAATGCTACTTGAATAAATGACTAACATTCTTCTCATAGTGAGAAAAAAATCTGTTAAACTTACATGGCTATGTTCGGTATACTCTGGATGATGGAATATTCTTCCTCATTGCAGATAAAAGGGTTAATTTATACATGACCCATGTCCAACTGCATAAAACACTGTGCCAGGGCATATAGACAAAGCTAGAGATTCAGCCTAAATTCCAAAAGCATACCAACTCTAATCCCTCTGTTAACTTCCTCACCCTGTGAAATTATTCTTATCAATATTTTAATTTCGCTGACTCTAAATGAGAGAAGAATGTGGCTGCTTAAGCAGATGGCTGCACAGGCTGCATACCACAATTAAGAATTAGTACACAAGAGAAACCATCCTGATACACTTTATAAACAGTGTGTGAATACCAATGCACCCTAAGCATAGCTGGGAAGAAGACGCAAGACTAGCTGGGGAGATAATGGGTGAGCCACTTGCAAGGGGCACCTGCAGCCTTGTCCAAGGAAATCAATGTGCAGGCTCCAGGTAAAGAGAAAATGTGTCCTTTCTTTTATTTCAAGCTTTGCCCATCTGTCCTGTCTGTGCTGTCACTGGCTATATAACACTGTGGGGCCTCCAAGGGTTGCCAAATGTTCCAGCATATGCAGTGACTGGTATACCCAAGGAAGGGCATCCCATTGACACAGTCTGGGTTAAGTCAGCATAGACAGGGTGTCCGCAGGACACTCCTGAGCGACAGTGTAATCTAAGTACAGATCATTCACACATCGCCTGTCTTTGTTTTTCATTCCCTGCCTTTCTTCGAATGGTTAAAATCTTTGCCAGACTACTCAATGAACATGCTAACAGCAAAAGATCTGAAGTCAGACCTTCACAGAAATCTCAGGCATTGTCCTCTCCATCAGAGCGCTTTGCTCTTAAGCCTTTTTCTAATATGGAATGCAAGAGGAAAATCCTCCATGAGCATATAGCATGATGATTGCAGAGAACAAGAAGTTTTCTGATACCCCTCAAATCGTTTCATTCTAACTAAACTGTGGAGACCAAACTCTAAATTTAATGCTAGAGTTTATTCTACTTAAGATTAAACTTTTAAAAAAGTTTTTAGAAACTTCATTCTTCTTTCACTTGTGTTTCACAAATTAAATCTCTTCAAATAACCATATTATTTTTGGAGACATCTATGGTAGCTCCTTTGGACTGCAAAAGAACTTGAAGTCTTTCAACAGATAATTGTCTTCCTGGTGTCCCAGTTCATTCACCTACTTAATAGGAGGGAAATTATCCATTTTAATATTCCCTAGGATTGTAATGCTGAAACACAGATAATTCATGGGACCAGATATTGAAATGCATAAATTGCTACATCAGTGTGAGATTAAGTTACCTTGGTGTCTCCTTAAGGAAGGGATAAAATTTCACATTTGACATTAAGTGGCCATGTCTCTGCTCTCACCTCCACCTGGGAAAATTGTGGAATTTAAAAAAAAAATACAACTGAAGAGTATTTTTCCTTATTTTTAGTGAGATCTACACCTTTGTGGGGAAAGTACATTTTTCTTGCTGTGACCTTTTGCCATTATATTCACATCAAAACAGTGCCACATTCCAAGAGGAGCTGTTCCAGGTAGTGAGATGTGGTAGCCGTCTTCTAGCCCTAACAAAATGCTTCTCTCTGTGTCACAGAGGTGACACTCAGGTGTTCTTCCTTCTGGCTGTACCATTTTTAATCCTGTTATAGATCTGAGCAAGCGAGGCGGGTTTAGATGACAGAAAAAGATACAGGGTGGGTGGGGAGGCTGCATAAGGCAATACATTCCCTGGAAATGGAAAAGAGAGACCTTGACATTACAGAGTTGATACACTGACCACATGCAGATGTGGCCTAGGTTTGGAACTCTCCTTCACAGGTTGCAGTGAAACCGAAAGTCTAAATTAAGTATCTTGAAAGCAAATTGTAACTTAAGAAATCAGAGGACTTGGCAGAAGGGATTCTTGCAGTACATTCTGTATACTTCCTCTCCTAGACAGAGGGATTTGATATTTAATTTCCAAAGTTAATAGGTATGTAAGGGGAAGAGATGGGACTTGTGAGTCAATAATCTTACTCTGTTACAAAACTGAATCCCATAGATCAGGTAATCACTCGCTAAAGCCACTCTCTGCAGGAGACACTATTCAAAAATCTGTCCAGCTTCCTTATCCAAATATTCACTCCAATAGGCAGCATTACTGCCGTCATTTAGCACATATATTTCTCTTGACAATCAGACGTGGCTTAATCTTAGCAGCACATCCCTACTGAGCATTAGAAGCTCTATTTGCTGATGAAAAGCGTACAACATGCAAAGGTTAAGTGACTTACCCATGAAGAAACAACCATTCAGTGCCGAACAAGAAACATAGCTGAGGTCCGCACTACAAAACAACAGACACCCCATCTACCAAACTGTAAACAGAGGGCTCATTTCTTCACACCCAGGGAGAGGCTCAAGGTCACCTTTTTAATGCGTTGTCTCAAAGGAGGATTATATCATAAAATCTTGGCTTATCCTTTACTCCGTTTTGAAGATATCTCTTTTTATCCTAAAGAGAAGTATATTAATAATGCTTTCAAATCTGCCACACAAAGCCCCCTGCAGGTTTAGATCACACCTATTTCTAAACGGAAAATGCTTCTCCATGTCCCACAAAACCCATCACTCCTGACCTCCCTGTAAGGCATAGTATGGTTCTTTCAATTCTTACTCCAGTAAATTGAAACTGATGAATACCAGCTATCTCCAACCGTTTCAGAACCCCAGTACCCTTGTGAGTGAGAGCTCCCATTATCCTGCTTGCCTGTATCTGTGTATGTTATCTATTTATTGGAAGAGGAGGGAAGGAGAGGAGTCTTTCTGCTCTTACCTCTTCTGTAAGAATATATAAGGCAAAAGATAGGAATTGCATTTTTTGCGTTTAATCTTACACTTACTTTTTAAAAGTACAACTATACGAAGATTTAAATGAATAAAATGTTCTTATTTCCACTTGTTATTTTCAGGACACAGGTTAGTGTGTCCTACTCAATAATCTTTAATGGTGTCACTGACCAAGAGAAAAATTCAAACACAGAGATTAAGACCACCATGTATGATAGTTTTGAGTTGACCATGTACATTTTAGTGAATTCACAATTCTAGCTGTTTAACTTTGTTTAGAAAAGTGATTCTAAGGAGACAGGAGGGTAATAGGAAATTCAGAGGTCATTTGGTCCATATGACTTGATTAAAGTAATATAAAGATTGATGGTATTTCCTTTAGTTTATCTCTGCGCCAGCATAAATTTTACTCTGGCAGCACACAGCCTCCAATCTCCTTAATAATCTCTGCAAAAGGAAGGAGTTTAGTTTTTTGAGTATGTCTAGACAGTATGTATGTCAATATATTTCATAATATGCATTTAGAGTTTACATTTTAACATTCAACCAACAGTTATCATAATATATTACTTTATCTTTCTAGAGGCTTCTCACAGAGATAGGGCTTTGTGATTTTCCATCAAACATCCCCAGTGATACTAGTGTACTTATGGCAGAAAGCCTCATTCCGAATCTCAGACTTCATACATATGTTTGTAAATGGTCCCATTAGATCTGAGTATTATTTCCCATGAGACATGGCTGCTTCAGTATCTGTATAGCTTTCAGTTTAAGGTAAGAGGAAGATAAAACTACATTAGAAAAAGACACATTGCTTTTTCTTCCCCATCAAGTGAGAGGCTTTTGGATTTTCAATAGCAATTGCTCAGTACTATCCCTCTGATAATATCAAGGAAACAGTTTTAGTTTGTATCTATTGATGGATTCAAGGATGAAGAGAAGTGCAAAATAAACATTTTAGGACCTGCCATTAATATAACAAGGCCATAAGGCGTGTACCAGGGTGATAAAACCTCTAGCATAAAATGCAAGTAACACTGTATCTTTCTGTTTTAGTCCATCGTATTTATTTAGAGCTGATTTTCCTGATTTCAAATCTTCTATTGCAACTTGATACCCTTTGGAGGAGGTTTTGTGAAGGTTCCTTTTCCTTATGAAAATTATAGATGCACAAATAGAGGACAGCCAGCAGACGGAAGTGATCTGTGAACATTTTCTGTTCCTTAATTTCATAAAAGGCAGAAACAATACTTTAAACAGAGGCCTATTAAGAGTCTCAGGATACAGCCTGCTCATCTTCAGTACTTAGATGGTGGGTGATGGAGAGGAAAGGAAAAAAAATTCTACCACTTCGTACAAGGTTAGATTAGGCCATGTGTACACATAGCTATCTGAGGGAAGGATCAAGCCCTAAAGATTTTAATTTCAGTGAAGTCATACAGAGCTAATGGAGCCACTGGCGATCAATAGCTCCCACTCTCCTGTGAGAAGGAGAGATTTATTGAGCTCTACCCACTGATCCTGCATCCGTACAGGCAGCAATGCTGGTTGCTGTGCCCCTAATTTCTACGGTGTGCACATGATTCACTCTATTCATTGGAGCAGCTCAGCTTTCACAGCTCGGATAGAGTTCCCTGATAATCTCCTAACATGTCCATTGGAAAAATATGTTTATGACATTCAGACTGAGGAACAGAGAACTAATAAATCACCTGCCTCTCTTGCTCCAGTTTCAGACACAATTCAGGGAAAGACACAGAATTCAAGATCATGCAATCCAAGTAGCAACTTTCTGCCAGTTGCCTGAATCCGTAGTTTCAGTTAGGTTTCCCTTCTGTAGTCCCTTGAAACACCCCACGCGATAAGGTTGGGTCTGTTGCACACTTACCCAGCTCAATACAATCTCTCCTAATAGTGCAAATCTCTTCGTAGAACACGGTTCTTCCGAATACCGGTATCCCATCTATGTCTAGTCTTATTGGATGCTTGTAAAACATTTATATTTGGAATTATCCATTTTTAAATGATAATTGCTAATAAGTACTGTAGAAAATATAAGACTTGTTCTTAATCAGTTTATTCCGTGGTGATTTTTTTCTTCTGGTAATATGTACAACTGCTGCTTTATCCATGGGTTTCAAAAATTAAGGCTTTCCCACTGCCACCCATAGAAATAAGCATTACATGCTAGTGAGTGTTTCACATAGATCTGAAGTAACCAGGATAATTTGCTGCTCTTTGTACATGAAGGTAACTTTGATACTTGCCACTCAAATTCAGTAAAAGTTTTCAAAAGTAAAATTAAAATTTGACAGTACCTGCCTTATAAAAGCAAAGCGACCACTGCTCACTGAGCTGTCAGTAAATAAAAAGACAGCTTCCAGATCTAAAAACACTGACCGTGTCTATTTCCTTTCTCTTATATATACATTCCCACAGTTTCTGAAAGCATATACTTTAATGCTACTCAATCAATTAAATCAGACTTTTTATAAGCTTCTATTTATTAATAAATTCCTTTCTAACTTCTGGACATCTAGAATGCTTAATTTTACCTGAACTTACAAATGAGCTTACCAAAATCAGAGTCTCTAATTTTCTTGAGATCGCAGATCTTTGAAACAAATGAAACAAGCAAGATTTTTTACATTTATTCTGCACAACTACTTTGTAGGGTCTTTGTATTTATTAAATTTGCAAATTCAAATTGACAGTTTCAAAGATCAGAGAAAGATCAGAGAGTCACCTTGCACGACTCTCAACACACAAGATCAAAGTGTTATCTATTGCTACAGTGAAATCGTCTGACGGAGGGCAAGTTAAGTGGGCAGAAGATTCACTACCTCCAACAATGATCATGTAATCAACTATACAAACAGTGGCTTTATTGCTTAACTTACAAAGAAATGCACGCTACATAGACGGGAATTTGCTAGTAAAGCAGAAAGACAAAGAACACATTTAATTACTAACACTCTAATAAAATAACTTTTAAGTCCTTTGAGTCTACTACATTTTCCAAAGTTTTCCTGACCTCAGAAGCAATAACAAAAGTGTCATGATTTTGGATCCCATTTTTACAATACTGATCACGGTTAGAAGGAAAAAAAATCCAGAAAGATGACCTTGTAATTTAAAGTTTAAAAAATAAAATAAAAATTTCTTTTAATATGACTCCCTGTTAAACTCTGGTGAAAGTGTTTTGGTTTTTTCCTGACTAAAAACTACCTTCTTTTCCTTTACAAAGTACTTTGTGTCAGTCTGAAAGATGAAATTACAAAGTTTGCATTAAAAACTGTTATTATTTAATGAGTGATTACGTTGTGAAATGAAGCTTAAAAAAAGTGTTATAAAGCTTGTAAACTCTGTACTATAGGTTTAAAAATTGAAATTCAAAGAGGCCATCATTGCAAGAAACTGATAGAAGCAGTATTTAACTCCACCTTCTTTGATTTCGAAGTCTAGGTGATACTGACCATTGTACTAGATTGGCCATTGTCAACTTACTGTATGGCTCTGAAGTCCAACTTTGACTTGAAATAATTCCAGAAGAACAATAAGAAAGACATTCATAGAAGTGGTATAATTTAATAATTAAAACATATTTAAGTATAATCTTAACACATATCCAAATTATAATAATTGGTGTTCAAGAAAATAATTTATAGAAATGAATTTAGGTTTTTTTATAAAGGATGTATTAAGCTATTTAGTTTTCAATCAGAGAGAAAGGCTTATAGGTGGAAAATTGCCATTTGTTGAAGATACATTATCTACCAAGAGTTTAATGTCCAATATTTTATTTAATCTTCATGCAGTTTTGTTATACAATGCACTATAATACTATTAGATGTAAGAGAAAATTGAGACTTTAAATTGTTTAATTACATGACAGTGGGGGAGAAAAATGTTATTTAAACTTAAGTTTACTGACTCCAATAATAATATTTCTTACTTACAACAAGAGTCATCAAATGAAACATGCATAAATAGATGTGTGCTAGCTATTCTATCGGTAACTTAAAGGTAAAAAGAAAAAACACCTTGGACAAACAGCCACCTAACAAATTGTCTGCAATCACTGAAATATAAGATTCTTTACTGAGTGACATTTTAAATGATACAAATGAGATACAAAGAACTATAATACAATATCTCTGCTATTTCCAAGAAAAGAAATGAGACAGATAACAATTACATCTCATTTTAAAACATTAATAGCTGTCAAGGCAATAAAACAAGGCTAGACAGGATATGATTAATTATTAATATGTAGCAAGATCTATATTTCCCAAAGTATGCTATGTACATGCTGTGGCAATAAAATTTTTTATTTTCACAAATATAAATGAAGCTTTTGTTTAAATTATCAATTATTTGTTAAACATGGTCAGTTATGCCAAGAAATCTGAACAATAAAATAGATAAACTGAATGACTTCAAAATAAAAATTTTCTGGTCTCCAAGAAACACCACTAAAAAATATAAAAGCAAGATAGGAATATGTATTGTCTTACAAATAGATATTGCAAGACACACAATCAGTTTTACAAAAATCAGTGTTTGAACGGGCATTTTATCAAAGAATTTAGTAATAAGTTTATGAAAGGGAATCTAATACAATTTTTCCCTGAAGAAATTCTAATAAAAACCACAAAATGATAATGTTTTCTGTACATAAATGTGGTTATAAAATTAATAAGACAGTGATCAAAAATTGCCAAAGATGTATAGTAGCTACAACATTCTTAAATAGCTACTGATGTTTTAAAAATGTTCAAATGTTTAGATAATTATTTGGTAGTTTGTGTTAAACTTGTGCCTATTGTATGACCAAGTAATGTCTTTCCTTAATATTTATCAAAGAAAATGAAATTAACTGTTGTTGAGTGAACATAGTGGTATCAGAATTTTTACAGTAATTTATTCATTATAACCCCAAACCTGAAATGACCCAAAAATTCACCAATAGTGGTTTAGAACATCAAATTGTCATGGGAATGAAAATGTTACACTGGTCCATTCAGCAATATAGATGAATCTCAAAAGCATATTGAACAAAAGAAATCAGACACAAAGACACAAGAATGTGATCCCTTTTACATGAACATTCAAGAATAACCAAAATGAGCCAGCCATGGTGACTCACACCGTTAATCCCAGCCCTTTGGAGGCTGAGGCAGGAGGATCAGTGTGAGTATAAAACCAGCCTGGGCTACATAGCAGAACTGTGTTATCAGTCAGGGATTACTAGAGAAATAGATTTAATTGACAAAAGATATAAAAATAGATAAGGATTTATAAGATTGGCTTTCAGTGGCCACCCAGAGAGTCATATTTGGAAGAGTACAAAGATCTCCATGTGATGGAGATCCAAAATTTCCAGTAAAAGACCTGGCACTCACTGCAACGTCTGCATGAGTCCATATCAGGAGGCTAACAGATCTGCAGTGGAAGCCTGGAGGGTCTGTGTTGGAAGTCAAGAGTCTGTGAGGGAAGCCAGAAGAAGACATCCAAGGTGAAGGGGAAGACTAGAGAGCTTCCAGAAAAACGGAAGCAATCTCTCCTCTTCCTTTCCCTTTTATTCCACTCAGAAAGTAAATCTATTGGTCGATGCCACTTGCACCCCGGGGTGGATCTTCTGTTTTCAGTAAATCCCTCAGCCACACTGGAAATTGGCTTAAAATTCATGAATAGCATGGTTGGTCTCCATGAAACTGCATGCATTCATACACCAAGATCTTAGAATTCAACTCTGGATATGTATAATAGAGATATCATAAAATTGTAAACCGAATGTGTCAAAGTTCTCACAACAATGTTATTCATAATAACCAAAGTTAGAAGTAAACTTTGTGAAAACTAAAGAGGGTGAATGAGCATGTTGTATTGGTAGAGTGGTATTCTAGACATCACAGAGAATAAATAAATTGTGGATGAATCTCACAGGCAATTCTGAATAAAAGGAATCAAACAGAAAAGTTTGATTTCATTTCAAAAACAAATAAAATTAATTTTTAGTGTTAGGAATCAAGACAGTGCATACTTTGGAAGATTATTGATTAGGTGGGTTATATGGGGGTGGTTCTTGAAGCTACTGTAGCAGTATTATTCTACTCCTTCACTGGAATTGCAGTTACTGAGATACATTGACTTGTGAAAATTTCCTGAGCTATACACAGGTGCTTCATGAATTTTATATGTGCTGTTCTTCAAAAAAAAGCTTATTCACAGGATCTGTGCTAAACAAAGGAATATATCCCGTGCTATGGTCATGAGATTTAACTCAATTCATAGCTGTCATAAAACAAGATAAATGAATTCATCGGTCTAATAAGTAAAGGTTATAGAAGAAAGGTGTGATTTTAAAATCTTGTGTGCAGGTACTTTAGAAATAAGTTTATTTCTACTTGAGCATCTGGCTATTTCAGGTGCCCCTGCAGCAAGACCAAAATTTATAGTTCTCTGGTTATATAGGCCACTTGTTTATATAGAGAATTTTATGGCTTGGTTCCCCAGGCTTATGTCACTAATGCTGTTGGAGTTTTCTCTGTTAATTATCCTCCGGGACTTCAGCATGCACACAGATGTCAATTCAGATGGGCCAGCGTGTATCTTTCTGGAAGCAATGGACTCTGAGTTTCAACCAGATGGTTGAGGCAAGTTCCCTTAAGGCCAAGCTCATTTTAAACTTTGTCTATGGATTTAATTTGTGAAGAGGGTTTCATTTTCAATGTCTAATCTGATTTACCAAGTCATTAGCTCCTTCGCTTCCTTCTTTACAGTATTTTTTTAATTTCATGATAAATATCTAGATATCAGTTAAGTTTTTTAAAAGGAATTTACAACATGACTAACACTGTCCTATTTAATTCATCTGATCATTATAACTAATCTATGTAATAGGAATTTATAAAATAATCTCCTATTTAAAAATAAGAAAAATAAGGTATAGAGAGGTGAAAATCATACATTTAATTCCCAGAAGATAGGTTTCAGAGTCTATGTTCTGTGCGTGGTGCTATATAATTGTTCTCAAAACAAGAGATAAGTGTTTGTAAGTGTACAAGCAATATGCTTAGCTATCAACTCTCATTGCAGCAAATCACTTCATCTTGATCAATTATTATCACTAAGTCTCAGGTCCACTACACTACATAGTAACAGTACTTAAGCAATAGCAACAATTTAAAGATGAAATTATATAATGTATATGAAGCAATTCATATGGACTTGGCACATATTAAAAACTTAATAAATAGTAATCAGCATTATTGTATCATTATCAATATTATATTTTATGGCATTGTTATTATACTGGGAATTAAAATTTATATAATTTTATTTATCTTACAAATCAGCTAGAAATAAATGTGAGTATATAGCCTCAACAAAATTTGAGTCATTAAACATCACAAAGGTTCAACTTTTTCAAGTCATTCCCAGCCAGACCAAAGACTGCTAATGTGACTTCTGAACCATTTATTTCAGAAATTCCAATTCTTCTAACCATGAGCACCCAACACCAAAATTGTGCCTATATGTTAACACATAAAGTAGAAAATCTTAGGAGCAGAGATCTTTCTCAGAGCTCACACAATTTTTACATTATTTTTGTACCTTGGATTATTTTTCAGCACTTATAGAAATTAAAACCAAAGAAAAAATTTTAGTCACAACCCAAATTTTGCTTTGTGCAGAAAAAAAGATCATTGTGTAAATTGAAAGTACAATGTTCTAAATCTTTTCTCCTATTATCTCTTAAGTCATCAAAAATAAATATGTGCAACTTTTTTCTTTGGACTAAAGTAAGTGACATTTAGACTTCTACTAACTATAAATGATGTACTCTGGGAAAATTCTGAACCAACTTCTCAGATAATACAAATGGAACTGTTAATAACTTTGATATGTTACTAGAGAGAACATGAAATTTACCTTGTTGAAGAGTCTCCTGGACTTGAGATATTTGCATCACCATTCAGAGTATAATTTCAATGGTATGGATGGTTAACATTTTTCTCTTGATATATTTTCCTTCTTTACTCTTCTATGTTTCACTAAAAAAGCTAATTCTATGTCACATAAAAGATGTATACATAGCACGTGATATATACATAGACATCACCTTCAAATAGTTTCATAAATAATGCCAAAAATTTTATCCCTTACTCCCTTTATAAAGGCTGGAGATAAAAGAAGTACCTCTCATTGCTGTTGTGATATTCACAATCTTGATAGGTTACTGCCATTAAATATTGTAAATAACCAATACTCAAAAGATACGTTATTTTCTCAGATTACACAGCAGTAACTGGAAGAGATAAAATATGAATTTATATCTGCCTAATTTCAAAAAGAATGTTTTGCTTTTCCCACTGACAACCCTACCCAAGCCCCTTAAAATTAAAATATAGGTGAGTGCTATAATAAAATAGTTTCTTAGTTTTTTCTCTGCTTTTCCACTTCTCATTGTTCTTCACTTAAGATGCCACTAGTGCAATGTTCTCACTATATTTGGCCCTTAGAGAGGCTACTTACCAACCTTACCAACCTTGGAATACCAAAAAGGCTGTAGTATCCATGAAGTACAGAAACGCTTTATTTTCAGTAACACTTTATTTTCAGAAGATTTAATAAATGTTACTCTTCCATACTTTGTGTCTTACAATGCTCTTCATAAAAATTTATACTGCCAGTTATATTTCTTACCACTTGTGATAAACTTTATCTCCTTATCGACAGAGCTGAAATTACTGAAAATCAAATTCAAAACCTCATCCTATACCTGGCTAAGTTATAATACAAGTTGAACTCCCTGAGTTCACAACTTTAATAGTAGTGTACCTACTATTAAAATGAAAGCAGTTAATTGATGAAAAAAGTGAGGTCTGGTAAGCTGGGATTGTGACGCGATAAAACTGATGAAAGAGGGAATGTTGAACACCTAAATCCTGATAAGTCTTCTTTACCGTGGGAGAAATCTCCTCACCCCTGGAAGAATTGGTTTCTTAAACCCCAGCAAAATCAGCCTTGCTTCCCCTAGGGGCAGGTATCAGTCTCTCAACTCACAATGGTGTTTTCCTTTCTACCTATATCTGAGGATTAATCCTATATTACCTGCAAAATAGTTTGTCATGTAAAACAATGATACTTCTCCCAGAACTCAGCCATAAGACTCCTTTCTTTTTCTATACCTATAATTAGATTAAAGTTCCAGCAAGCTCCTAAAATTGACAGATATGTTACACATGAAAAGTCAAATTACATTTTAAAAGACATACTTGAATTTTGTAATTCATACAGACAGAAAACTGGAATATGTGTATGGGAATTGATACTAAAAGTATGGGAAAATGGTGGAAGAAAAGTAAAACTTGATTAGATAGACTATCTTAACATGGTCTCATAAAGCAGAGATTCTACATCCAATGCTGCAGGAAATTACAAAGGGCTCTGTTTGTTGTGTGTTTGTTTGTTTATTTGGTTGGTGAGCTGCTTGCCCAGTTGGTTGGTTGACTGACTAAAGCATAGATAAAAAGGTGTTCCCACCATAAGCAAATTAGAAATGTCAAATATGCCTTAGATACGTTTCAGTTTTTGTTCTTAAAATACTAAGAATCATTTCAGTGTTTTTTACTAAACTTTACTAAATCTCTGTGGTCAGAAAGAAACAACAAAAAGAGACAAGAGCTTCTTCGGTTCTGCTTTGGAGCTAGTTGACCTTTGGTTTAGGAAAAGACATCTCAGTCTGCAAAGTCAAGAGTTTAACAGCCCTTGGCTGACTATTATAAAACACTTTATTATAAAGTGAAAGAAGATTTTTCTTTCTGAAAAACTTGAAGCCTATGAGGGCAATTGGTTTAAATTGTCTGATTGGGCAAAATTACACACAACTTTTTAAAACCACTTTAGGGGCTGGGATTTAGCTCAGTGGCTTACGTGCCTGCCTGGCAATGGCAAGCTCGAGGTCGTGAGTTCAATCCTTGGTACCAAAAAAACAAAAAAATTAAAAATTAAAAAAAAACACTTTAATCTAGAAGGAAGAATATTTTGGTGGGATATATTTTACACTAAAATCCTGTTTCATTTCTTCACAATGCAGGTTTCTGTTTTATTCTCTATTACAATAGCAGGAAGAAACTTCATCAAAATACAAGCAGAAACTCCAAAATACTAACTCTAACACTAACCATAGGAAAACAATACGAAGAGTCAATGAATGGAAGAACTGATTCTTTGAAAGATTAAAGGAAATAGATATAAGTTTAGCCAGTCTCATCAAAACAAGGATAGAAAAGGCCCAACTCCATGCAATTAGTAATGAAAAGGGGAGAAATCACAACAGATCCCTGTGAAAATCCAGAAGCATGTTAATACCTACTTTGAAAAACTGTACTGACAAAAGACAGAAAATTAAGAAGAAATGGATAGATTCCTAAGTACATATGAATCAACAAAGCTGGATCAAGAAGATACAAAAGTTCTAAGCAATGCAATATTAGTCAATGACATTGAGGAAGAAATTTTAAAACATCTACACACAAAGAAAAATCCAGGTCTGGATGGATTTACTGCTGAATTCTATGAGAACCTTACAGATGATCGAGTGTCACTACTCCTCAAACTCTTTAATAAAATGGAAAGGGAAGCAATACACCCAAACTCATTCCTGGAAGAAATCATTATCCTGATACCAAGATCAGAAATGAACTCAACCAAAAAAGTCAACTACAGGCCAATCTCTTCATTGAACATAGATGCTAAAATCCTCAGTAAGATATTAGCAAATAGAATGCAGCGAATTATCGAAAAGATTATACACCATGACCAAGTAAGATTCACTCCAAGGATGCAGGGATGGTTCAGCATACAGAGATCAGTAAATATAGCATACAACACTTATAAAACCAACAGCTAAAACCACATCATCTTCCCAATAGTTGCAGAAAAAGCATTTAACAAAGTCCAATGCCCATTCATGATAAAAACTCTAAAAACTACTGGAATAGAAGGTCTTCATATCAACCTGATAAAAACCATCTATAACAAGCCAACATCATACTACATGGTCAAAAACCTGAAATTTTTCACTCTAAAACAAGGTAAGAATTCACATTATCACCATTCTTGTTCAAAATACAGTGATGGTTTGGTCCATGAATGCTTCTGTTTGTGAACAATTCAGTTTGCAAATAGAAGCATTCAGCAAATTTTACTTCTGTTCACAAACTCCACATCAGGTGATAAACATGACTATGGTCATCTTCCCCAGAATCATGGAATGAATTAATTTCATAAACTGAGGTATTACTGTAGAAACATTAGCCAAAGCAATAGAAAAGACAAAGTAATAAAGGAAATATGGACAGGAAAGGAAGAAGTTAAATTATCATTATGCAGATGAAATGATACTCTACACTGAATAGACCAAAACCTTCACCAAAAGAATCCTAGATGTAATAACATAATTCAGTATCATAACAGGGTACAAAGTCAATAGCATTCCTGCATATGACTAACAAGCTCATAGAAAGAAATTAGAAAAACAATGCCTAGAAGCTCCAGTGGCAAAATCAGCATCTGGTTCTTATACAGAAAAACAACACCTCTCACAATAACACACTTAGGAATCAATATAACAAGGCAGTAAAAGAACTTTACATTAAAAACTACAGTACTCTGAAAGAGGAGATGAAGGAAGATATGAGAAAATGGAAACATATCCCCCATTCTTGGATAGACAGACCCAATATAGTGAAAAGAGTTATACTTCCAAAACTGATATACATATTTAACACAATCTTGATCAAAATATCAATAGTATATCTCAAACAGAATTACAGGAAACAATCCCAAAATTCATATAGAACCAAATGGGACTATTATGGTTTGTGTCTAGGTGGCCCTCCAAAGCCTCATGCAGCCATGGAGATGGCTGAATCTATCATTTGTGATTGGTTCATTATCTAGCATTGGGATTGGTGGTGCAAGTGCGGTATGCACACAGGGGAAGTTAGCTGTAATCTTATTAGATATAACGGAGGAAATGAGGCATGTTCCCCCCTCTTTTACACTGTTTGCTCTTGTCCCTTGTAGATGCCATGGATAGTTGCCTTGTGCCATGTCAACCTACCTTGGAGCCAGCTAACTATGGAAAAACCTGCACAAACTGTAAGCTAAGTAAACCTTTCTTTCCCTAATTTTGGGTGTCAGATATTTTGTCCCAGCAACACAAGAAAACTAACCAAGACAGGGACCTAGAGTAACAAAAGCAATTCTGGGCAATAAAGAATCCCTGAACTGAAATTATACCATGAAACTACCATAATAAAAACAGCATGGTGCAAGGCAAATAACAGACCCAGTGTTCAATGGGTCCGGACAAAAGATGCAGAAACAACTCCAGACACACTCAGCCATCCCAGATTATTTCCGAAGTGTAGGGGTTACCACATTTGCCTAACACATTCAGCCATATTATCTTTGATAATGGAGCCAAATACCTTCACAGGAAGAAAGATAGTCTCTTTAAATATCAAAAGAATCAACAACTGGAATCTCATTCTATTGAAAAGCTTTTGCACAACAAGGGAAACCAACAACACAATGAAGAGATAACCCACAATGTTGGAGAAAATGTTTTCCAGCTATACCTCAGACAAAAGATTACTATGGAGAGCATATAAAGAACTCAAAATTATCAGTCCTCCAAAATTTAAAGATTCAATCCAAAAATGGGTATCTGAGATGAATACACACCTCTCCGATGAAGAAATATGAACAACAAATAAATATGTGAAAAAATGTTCAACATCACTGATCATTGGAGAGATACAAATTAAAACAACACCAAGCTTCCAACTCACCCTAGAAAGAATAGCTATTATCAAGAAATCAGATAATAACAAATGCTGGAGGACCCGTGAGGAAAAAGGAACTTTTCTCCATTGTTGAAGTGTAGACTTCTGTGACCACTGTGAAAATCAGTGTGGAGACTCCTCATAAAGCTAGAACTAGAGGCCCTATTCAACGCAGCTACTCCCCTTCTGGGTGTCTTCCCCAAATAATTTAAAACCTCATACCACAGCTATCTATGTGCACCTATGTAATAGCAGAATTTGTAGTGGAAACAACCTAAATGCCCATCAACTGAGGAATGGATAAAGAAGATGTGGCATTTTTATACAGTGGAGTACTACTCAATCATAAAGGATAAACTGGAGGCTTTTATAGGTAAATGGATGCAATGTGAGATCATACTCATTAGTGAGATAAATAAGACACACGTGTAAAGATCATATTGTCTCATTAGTGTGAGAAGCTGAAAAAAGCAACATGTATATGTATATGTATATGTATATGTATATGTATATGTATATGTATAAAAAATAGTTAAGGCAGCTATATTACTGATTTCTCTGAGTTCACTGAAGAGGGAGATTTATGCCAGCTATTTTCTGAACAATTGAATGCAGATATCTTGAGCTCTGAATGAATGATTTGGGTATGACAATGAGCAGTGTATCCACCATTGTTGCCCCCTGATTGACATGTTCGAAATTTTTAGATTTTTTTCCTTTTCATTTCTTTTCATTTTTCTCTTTGAAATAAAATTAATTTTGAAAAAAAAAAGAGAAACACAAATACAGAATTGGATTCTAAAATGACAAGGGAATACGGCACCACTCAGTTGCCCAAAGCAAGGCAGACATGGTTACTTAGTGCACAGCAGAGCCAAAGCAGTAATAAAGTCTACTCACAATGGCCTATGAAATTGGCTAATTTAGCATAGTAACTTCTAGAAATAAAATAAACAGGAAATTTATTCATTATTGTTTGATAGGCACAACCAGAAAAACTCTAGGTCAAGTGAATGAAAGTCTAACCTGAATTAGAAAAATTCAGAATCTTAGTCCCTCAACCAAGTCCAAGACTTAAGCCAGTTTGCAAAAGCAAAATCCACTGGATAAAGAGAAGACCGTTTCATTTTGAGGAGCATTATAGCTTGTATCCAGATGTCCTACCGAAACTTCAGTTGGCTTAAAAGTGGGGCTTTTCCATACTGGCAGGATTTAGAGTATGTGATATTGGGATTAAGGGTGCATGGTAATAAATTAAATCTACTGGTTGGGATCAGTATAGTTCTGGGTATGGCTGAGTGGATTTACTGAACACAGAAGCTCTACCTTGCCTGTGAGTAGCATCATCCAACAGATTTTGAGTCTGGATGGGGGAACAGGAAAAGGTGGGCTCTTTGCTTATAGTTTACTGCATATTGGTCATTTCCTTCTGTCTGCCAGGCCATGACCCATCTCCCCTCTGCAATGCCCCTCCACCATGCCACCTGGCCTGAAGCCAGCAGACCACGGATTGGAACCTCTAGAAGCTGTGAGCTAGAATAAACCTTTCCTCCTATAACTTTGGGTGTCAGGTATTTTATCTCAGCAATGAGAAAAGTAACTAACATGAGAAGAAAGCCTGTTACAATGCTCTTAAAAATATAATTATTAACCTGTCTCCCAGATTTCCCCCAAGGTAACCTATAGTTTTTTATCAGGAAAACTTTATATCACAAAAAAGGAAATAATCAAACTTCAAAGCCTACTGGTCAATGACACTGTTTCTGAATTAACACTAACGTGGGAGAAGGAAGACATGACATGACCCACCAGTGGGAGCAGGAGCTTATGGAGGGTAGGCAATTGCTAATGGAGTTTTAACTAAGTCCCTTCTCACTATGAGTCTAATGGGAACCATAAAGCTATCCTATGGATTCCCGTTTTTCCTGAATGCAGAAATAGTCATACTTCACTACTAGAAGAATGCCTAATCACTTCCCTGATTTGCAGAGTAAGGGTTAGCAGTGTAGGAAAGGTCAAGAGGAAGCTGGGGTTACAAACATGCACCATGCCTGACCCTGGATTATGCTAAATTTAACCAGGTAGTAACTAATTGGAGTGGCTGCACTGAATGTGTTTAGCTGCTTGATCATGTTAGCATATCTTCCAGATCCTGCATGTAGCTGCATACGGCAAATGCTTTTTCTTCATAACTGCCCAGAGTGTCCAACAGGATCCATGTGATTTCCACTGGCGAGGTTGGCAATACACTTTCATCATGCAATTTCGGAGGCGCATAAACTCTCTAGCTCTGTGTGATAATTTAGTTATAAGAATTTTGATTGCCTTTCCTTTCTACATGATCCCATGCTGGTTCATTCAATAAATATCAATATGCTAAATGTCTTACTGAGAAAGGAGTAGTAGATAGTCAAGAGTCACCAATCAGCCATTTGAATGTCAGAGGATAGGTGACACACCCAGCTGACACTCAGGACCTTTCTACCTTAGTGAAACTACGAGGAGTGTGATGGTGTAAGACATCGTGATATAGCCTGCCTGAGGTGAAAGACGAGTTACTGTATCTGGCCACTCAGACAACTAAGAAATGAAAACAATGTCTCGGATTTTGGAGCTGACATATCCTTCAGTTAGATGCGTTACATTGGTCTATTTGCTGAATAATACCAAACCTGCTCTTCTTTAATAGGATTCAACTTCAGAGAAGGCTTTGTGGCAGGTCAAGGCTGCTATGCAAGTTTCTCTACTGCTTGAGCCATGGGTTCTAGCATATGTAATGGTGCCTTAGACATCAGTGGCAGATAGGAATGCTGCTTCGAGAATTTGGCAAGCCTTGTGCATGGATATGGATTTTCCTGCCCTAAATATAGTGCTTCTGTCAGAACTCCAATCTGTAGACTTAGGTAATACCTATCCACCATCATAACACTGGTTCTAATCAAGAAACTCATTTCACGGCCAAATAAATGCAGCAATTGGCTCATATCAGGAAATTCACTGGTCTTATGATGCTCTTCCTATACTGAAGCACCTGAGTTGACAGCAAAATAGAATGGGCTTTTGAAGGCTTTCTTTTTTACAGTGCCAGCTAGGTAGCAATATCTTATATGCCCACGGCAATGGTTCCCAAATCAGTATCCAATATAATGTGCTATTGCTCCAACAGTCGGGATTCAGGGATCCAGAAATCAATCGGTGGAAATTGAGTGATGTGACTCACTGGTACACCCTGGTAGTTCCTTACCTTATTTTTGCTTTCTATTCCTAGGACTTCTTGCACTGACAATCTGAATGTTTTTGTTCAGTAGAGTAAGAGTGCTTCTATCAGGAAACATAATAATGATTCCACCAATCTGAAAGTGAAGACAAGCCCATTTGGGGCTCCTGTTACCTCTAGTTGCTTTATGCTTAGCAGAATTGCTAGCCCAGTTGCTTCAACAGGCAAGGAAAGGAGCTGTAATATTGGCTGCAAAGATTGGTCTGATTTACCAAGGGGAAACTGAACTATTGCCTTGTAATAGAAATAAAGAAGAGTTATGGCTAAAATATAGGAAAGCCCTTATGGCATCTGTTAGCATTGCCATGGCTAGAGGTCATAGAAAAGTACAATCACCCAAACAAGGAAGGCCTAGAAATGACTCCTAAGCTATAGGAATGGAGGTTTAGGGTACTTCACGTGAATGACACCAGGCAGCTGGAGGTTTACGGTACTTCACATGAATGACCCAGGACAAAGGGAATACAAAATGGGAAGTGGATAAAGGTAGTAACTGCTATAACCATGTGGTTAGTTATAGAAATAAGGACTATAATTGTCCTAAGTAGCTTTCCTTATTTCATTATGAATATATCGCCTATGTGTATGGATCTCTGTCTTCTTTCCTCACTTTTTCATCATGTACACAAGGTGTATTGAGTTTGTACCATACTATTTGAGTATTATTAATTTTACATCATAATATTTGAGTTGTGGAATATCAAGGAGAAGAGTAAATGTCATTCAGGACTTTATCTCTTTTCTAGGGAAGAACTTGGTGCATTTTGGTTGTACATAGGATAATTGTACCATGCCAGATGAATTATAACCTTCTTATTGTCTTTGTTTAGAGATTGTGGTTTATTTAGTATGAATGCCAAAGGAATGGACTTGTGAGAGTTAATTTTATTTGTTGTCTGACCAGCCACAAGATATCCAAGTTGTTTCTGGATATGTCTGTAAGGCTGTTTCAGGTAAGATTAGCATTTGAATCAGTAGCTTCAGTAAATACTCTTCTCTCCAATGTACCTGGGCATCATGCAAACCTTTAAATGCTTAGGCAGAACAAAAGACAGAAGGAAAGTTTACTACTGAACACACTTGATCAAAAACAAGCAAACAAGCCAAAACAAGTGAAGAGTAGTAAAAGTAAAACTAAAATCAAAATTTCTTGTCTCTTGCCATACTAAAATTTCCAGAAAGCCCTTTAAAGCAAACCCTATTTCAAAAATGAGGTAAAAGAATATGTGAGGATGTATTAAATCATAATGACAGAAGATTGGATATCAGCTAACAGCCAGCTAGTCTTCAAAACACACTTCTCTCTGCCACGTATTCCACGAAATTATGGGCTAATTAACCTTTCTCCTTTTCTATCAACTATAATAATTATCATCACCTGATAAGTTATTTATTTTGCTTGATGTTTCTGTAGTCTCTATTTACTCAGTAGAATAAGATCAGAAGGTGGGGGGAATTCTGCCATGTTGTTTACGGCCTAGAAAAGTACTGAAACGTCAGCGCCCGTCAAATATTCGTGTTAAAGCTAATAATCAGAGGGAAAGTAAATATAAAAATTGTTGTCTCCTCCTAAACAGCAAGTAGTACTGAATGCTATGTAGAATTTAGCAAAACTGGTTTATCCTCTTTCCTTTTAACTGGAGTGTTAGGAGAAAGAGAAACTTGGAAGAGCAGTTAAAACACTTCTTATTAACACCGAAACATACAGTCAGAAGTCATTCTATTACCCAGTTTCTTTATTCTAATAGAGAAACTATCAGAACATAGATAAAGCGAATTAGCTGGCTTGTAATTAGACTTCTGGGACACTAAGGGATAACTGCTTCAGTTTCAACAGCCTATACTGAATACATTAAATATACTGTATTACATTGACAAAATGAAAAAAGTGGCATTAGCATGCACTTAAGCAGTGCATGTTTGTTAAGAATTTCCCTGTTCAGTAGTGGTACAAGCTGTTTACAAAGCACTTCTACAAAATAGCCCATCATAATGCATAGCACGAGTGAGAGACATTCCTTGAAGAAATTTGCATTCTAGAAGCAATGTTTCTAATTGGTGATTATCTATGATATTGACCTATGTACTGAAATGATTAGAAACTGTCTCAGGTAATTCTAATACACTGATTTGTTGTTGATGATGTTGTCTTTTAGTTCAATTTGCTTTTCTTTGAAAAGAGTTAGGTGTGAGAATGATCACATTATATTTTCTGCCATCTCATCACCCCCCCCCCAGTTTCATTCTCTGATCTGTTTCCCAACTTCAGAACCCCTGGACTATTATTCCAGAAGTTTTAGTCACACAGATGATGGCATAATTCCAGAAGCTTTAACCACACAGCTGAGGTAATATCAGGGTGTTATTTAGGGTTTAGGGTGTTATTTAGGGTGATATTTAGTGTCAGCTAGGATTTGAAGTTCTTTTCCAAACTCATTAGTTTACCACAGTTCTTTTTCTTCTAGTTGGAGGACCTGTCTCAAGTGGCACACTAGCTGCTCCTCAAAGATCCTTGCCACATGTGCACTTTCACCTCAACAGCACAGAGCCCTCTCCCTCACGGTGAGTCTCTCTCAGTTCCTCTGTGAACAGACTTAAGGGAACTGATTTTAAAAGCTTCATGTGATTGAGTCAGGACTACCAGGATGACCTCTCTATCTTAAGGTCAACTGCATTATGTCACAATTTAATTATAGGATTAAAAGCCACCATAGCACAACCTGGAGGACATACAGAAAAATATTAGAAGACAGAATTCTGTCTATTACTAAGATAACAAGAAGTCCAAAGAGAGATCTTGGTTTTCTAAACAAATTTGTTATGATTCCACTCAGAGTCAAAGTCAAATATTCGTCCTTAAGGAATCTTTTTTTCCATCACTTCTCTGAAAGCATAATTCAACTTGGGAAAGGCCCACACATTTAGTTGATAGGATGAAAATCACTAGAAAGATGCCATTTTTGGAATACTTCCTCTATCTCTCATAGCTTCTAAAGAGTCTTCTCTTAACTTTTCCAATTAAAATATTCATACATAGTTTAAGAACCAAATACTTCTATAAAACTTGCAATGAAAACTCACAATCTTATAGTCCATATTCTTCTGAATTTTAAGTCCCATTCTACAGGGAGAACAGACTTCACTGATGTTAGATGCTTTGTGTGCATGTGTGCGTGTGTGTGTGACAGAGAGACAGATAAAGACCCTCATATGTCCTCAAACTGAAAGAATGGCAACCTTAAATAACACCATGATTTTATCTCAGTGAAACCTTGAGCAAAGAATCCATCTTGATCTTGTGATACACATATAGAATTATGAAGTAAAAAATGAGTATTGATTTAAACCCCTAAATCTGTGGTAATTTGGATTTGGCATCAGAAACTATTACAACATTTCAAACCAAAATATAAAAGTAGAATTAAAAATACAAAACTTAATAGTTTTCCAGTCATAATTAATATTTTAAATTATAACTTTATTTTGAAATCAGTATTTGGCAGCCACCTTAGTATATCTAGGTAATAAAATTTACTGACATTGTATCTATTTTCTCATAGGATCCCTTTATATGTTCATTGGAGATAATAATTATTATATTTTCTATTTCCTTAATGTCTAATGGATTTATATCCACTTTGTCTTCATACACTTGAATAGAACACATCATACACTTGAACAGAACAGGCTTATTTCATTTGATTAAATAACCTTCAATTTTGTCTTTTGTTTTTTGCCTTGAAACGTTCACACTCAGCTGAAAGTGCTTTCTCTCCAGCCCTTCCAGACAGTTGTTATCCTGTGACCATTCAAAATCATGTTATAAAGTCCCTTCCCTTCTCTTTGTTAGATTCCCATTTCTTGCACCAGCTACCAGAAAACTGCTATTGTAATTCTGTTTTTAATGACACGCCTTTATTGTCTTCCAGTCTTCAGCTTTACTACTGAGAAACTTAGTATCATTGTGATCTTAAACTCCTGTGTGAAATCTTATTTTCTTTGTCTCATGGCTAAGTTGATTTTTCTAGAAGCTTTGAGGACCTTCACTTTATCTCTAGTTTCTAAGAATCTACAATGATGAAGCCTGATTTTCAGTATGTTAGGCATTTGGCTGGTAATTCTAGAAAAGCATACCCTTCAAGTCTATAAACTTTTATTTTTAGAAAAAAGATTTTTATTTTGTGACTTAATGGTATCTTTATAATTAGTTGAATTATGTTGTGTGCCAACTCATTCTTGCGTACGCAACACTGTAAGGTGAATTTCTGCTCTGTCCGTGGTTTGCCTTCCACAGAAGAAACCGTATTCTTCAACCCTGGAAGTTCAGCTTTTCCAGCTTCGTTTCTAGTTTTGTCAGTCTGAGATGTTGGCCACTTGCTGCCATTAAAACAAACAATGTACTTCGCTTTGTACCAGTGGAATGGATATCAAGTTCAGTACGCAGCGTCTCTTCTAATCACTTCCTTTAGGAGTATTGGTGGCCTCAAGTCTACAAGCCAGCACGTATTGCGGAGGCCACACTGGTCATCTGCAGAAACCTCGCGTTACTGCCTCTCCCGCTAGAGCTATTTCCTGGCACTAGAGGGCGCCATTATCTTGGGTCCCTTGAATTATTATTATTATTGTTTGGCGTTTTTCTCTAGTCATCTATACACACTTTTTATATTTTAACACACCAATATAATTAAATATGCTTTCTCAAATACTGTTTTATGATTTTAATGATATTTAAGTTCATATATAGCCTTTCTTGGAATTGTACTATGCTGTTTTAGTTAGCATAACATACTTTACATTGTTGAAATATTGCTGTTATGCTGACGTTTCCTGATATTCCTAGGTATTCCAGAGTCTTACTATTTCTAAATAAACTTTTTTTTTCAATCATCGTAGTAAATTTCAGTTGAGTTTTCATTTAAATATGAGTTCCTTAATTTTGGAATCACTGTTGTTTTCCAACCCTGTTTCTCTTTTATGAAAACATGAAATTTTTGGTATGTTGAAATGTTGAGATTCTCAATAGTTATTTTTAATTTGTAAATTTCCTTATATTAGCAATAAATATTTTTAAATCTTTTTTATATTGCTGTGAATGGAATTTTAGCTTTTCGTTAATTTATAAATTTTATTTATTCTGGGGACTTGTGTTCTAAGTCTCTCAGTTTATACATATTTTTGTTTTCTAGTAAAAAAATGTAGCTACATTGAGCAACAATTTATTACCATCCTTCTTCGTATTTTTAGTCTTATTTTCTATGAACTGATAACGTTTTCAGAGTGCTATATATTTAATAAAAAGTATAATGGTGGGAATTCTTAACTTTTTCCTGATTTGTGGGACACAGGTGGAAATCTTAACACCCAAGGGGGTGTTGTTTAGGAGGTGGAGCCTTTGGGGAGCTAAACAGGTCAGGAGAGTAGAGCCCTCATTAGCAAAGTCCCAGGAAGCACCCTGCCCCTACTTCCCTGTCAGGACACAGCTAAGCGCCATCTCAGAACCAGAACGCGGGTCTTCCCTGCAGCTGGACCTGCCTTGATCTTGTTTAAAAGGCACCAAGTTTATGATTTTTTTAAGCAACCTAAATGGAGAGATAAAACTGTATATTTTAATGTTATTAAACTTACTAGTTTGGTAGATAAGAAACTGTGACTGCATTTTTAACACAATCAAATTTCAATATAATATTCAGTATTACTTGGTAATCATATCTTTTTAATGTGTAAAATTATTCCTTTTGTTGTGTTAATTTGGTTTAATTTGTTGCTTTTTCTTGTGATAATAATTAGCTGCTAAAGTTATGAAGCAGTGTCTGATAGCCTACCTGGAGATTTCAGTGAGTAGTGCACATTTTGTGGTTCTGCCTTTGAACTGCTTCTGGCCTGTGTTAGCACGTTCTTGTTTGCCTTAGATTTAACTGAACATCATGGCGAAATCTTATAGTTTCCTATTCAAGGACACGGAAGCTGGGAATTTTATGCAATATTCCAGTTCTTGCCAGTTGCCCCTGAGAGTGTTGAATCCTCAGCACTTTGGGCCACCTTAGCACCAGGTTGAGAAAGTTCCCGAAGTTCTGAAGGAAGCAAGGGCAAAGGGCCTCGGAGGGGGGAAAGCCATCATCCGGTGTAAACTCTTCCTGCAGCTACGCAGAACTCAGAGCCACGCCAAGTACACACGGGACAGTAACCCTAACCCTAATAGTGCACTTCATGTTTGAATTCTAAAAATGTTTATCATTAATATTGTAAATGCTTGACTATATAAAATTTTCCACTAGTCAAGAACAATAAACACAAAGTTTGGATTTAAAAGAATACAACTACGATGTAAAGGAAAATATTTAAACTTGGTTTAACTCAGTCTTACTGCTACATATCCATTTTTTTGAAGGGAGAATATAGAGCTCAGTTAAATGGTTTTACTATTACTTTTATTTTATAGTCATAATTCCCCTTCTGGCACTGCTTGTAATATATGCATGATATTAAATAGCCAGAATTATAACAATGCAACTTTATTCATTATTCTTTATTTTCACTTAGTGTTATGGGTAGTACTGATGTACCTACAATGCTGATTTTAAATGAGAAGTGACTTATACGTTTGTGTCTTTCTATGCTCTAACATAGAAGTAACACTTCCTATCAATTTTGTTGCTAACTGAACTTTTCTATTACTGATATATGACTTGTTTCCTCTTATAAGGCACAATGTTCATTGGACCAAATTAACAACTCTGGGTTTCCCTTCAAGACTGGAAGGAAGTACACATATAGGCCTACATGTATGTGTATGTGTATGTGTGTATGAATTTATGTATATGAGTATGTAAATGTATGGGTGTGCATTTTAAACTCAGAGATTTTAAATATTAGTAAAACTATTCAATGTACAAGTACCTTTTGGCTATTTTTCATATAATATTTCCATGTTGCTCTCAAATTCATGGTCAGAGTTTTCATAGTTTCCTTTGTTTTAATCTCTGGAAAGTTTTCTTTTAGTATATCTTTCTATATTGTTTCTGTTCTACTGTGACATTTTGTTTAGAGCAATTATTCATGTTCTTGACCTTTATTGCCACCCATTCTTCAACCTCTTCTGTGCTGTTGTCATTTCTTTATTCCTTCCTTAATCATTCTACAAGAATTTTATAAGCTTTTCCAACATATAGTTGTTTGATTTTTCTTACTTTACTGTTTCAATTTCAGTCTTTATTTATTTTAATTTGGATTTTTCTATAACTATTGTTTTTATTTTTTTCCTTAACTGTACGAGTTCAATTCTCTCTTAGCTTGGTCTGGATCTGAGTTCTATCAGAGACCATATTTCTTTGAATTATATCAAAAGCATGACATGAACTTATCTTATTTCAGTTCAATGATATATTATTTTCTCAAAACTATTCTCTTTCTTTACATCAGTTGTAATATGTGAAATGATTTCACATATGTGAAAGATTCTGTTCTGTGTTGTTGTTTTTTCTACACACAATTGAAAACAGTCATTTTTCTAGACTTGCAATTATGAAGGTGTAATATTTTGTGTTTTCTTAGAAGCAATGTAAAGCTCTTCTCAGATCTCAAATGGCAGGGGGCTTACTCCCAGTTTATGTAATTTCTTTTGTGATCTGTCTGCCTCATTGAGAACTATCATTGTCATATTATTCTCTCTGGACATTCTCCTGTGCTAAGGGATAGCTTTCAAATTTTACTTTTTTTTTATTTATTTCCTGCTCTCCACCTGATATGACTGCTCTTCTGTCTAAAATTGATTTCTTCCACACCCACTGCTTCCAAGCATGACAAATGCCTCTAATTTGAAAACAATGTTCTTGCTCTTGTTTCTCCTATCTTACCTCATCCTGAATTAAATCTGTTTATATTAGTAAATAATGTGTAATATCCCACAGCCTATCATCAACTACCGACAACATTACAGAACAGGTGATATTGAATAGTGTGTTCTATGCAATTTTTGTTTAATTCTTATAATTTCATTCTATTTTTTTCCAGGAAGGATTTTTTAAGCAATTTCCATGGCCTTGATGTTTCTTGCATATGGATGGCATATGGATGGCACCCTCCCATATTTTTCTTCAAAAATGCTGAAATTTCCTTCTGTTTTTATATTCTTTTGTTCATTTGCTGGTGACTTGGAAAACAGAGAAGATTTATATACTGATACTCAACTTGCTATTCATCCATGATTCCTGTCTACTCCATATTTTAGATGTCACCATGCAGATGTCTCTTTAAGTCTCCATCTGCTTCTCATAAAAGTCATTTTCAGATTATTTGCTTTTATTCCTTGCGTCTTCAAGGAAATGTTTTGCGTCTCTTTTATTGGTATATTTCTCTCTTTTTTAAGGCTTTTCTCTACCCTTATGAATCAGCAAAATCTATATCAATTTAAGAGGGCTTAACAGTGACAGTGTGAATAGCGTTATGTTATACGGCCTTTACACTCTCCACTAGAAGATACTTTGACAGTTTCTTGGTCTCATCTCTCGCCTGATCATCAAGTTGTTTTGCAGTGTAAATTATGATACCTAACAAATATTCATCACCCTGGGTCTTCAGGACTAAAATCACATCTTCTGTTGATCACAATGGTAATTTTTTTCTGAGAGAGTAAAACGCAGTTGCTCCTTTTCTCCACCATATAAAATGGGTGAGACCTCTGCAGTCTGTCTTATTAGTTAGCTTTCCCATTGCTGGACACCAATCCTGACACCTCCTGTTGAAGGAACAGAAGTCTAATTTGGATCATGGTTTCAGTCTGGGACTGACTGGCTCTAATGCAGGTACATCTTGATGGAAAGACAGGAAGAATCTAAGCTGCTTAGTTCATGGCAGCTGGGAAGCAAAGCAGGGGAACAATGCCAGAAAAGAGGGGGCAGGGACCAGACAAAGACCCCAGAGGTTCTCCTGCATGATTCACACAGATACACCGAGAAGCATGATCCACCAACCCCGGGGGAGACACCAAAACCAATCAACTGACACTTGATCTCTATTCTGTCCAATCCCTGTTTTCAAAATTTTAAAAAATTTTAAAATTAAAAAAGGGAAATAAAGAATTCTGAATCCAAAATTAAATTTTAAAATATTTTACTATAAACTTTATTCTCAAAAAAGTAAAATAGCTGATTAAGCACTCAAGTGTGCAAAAGACTTTCATGAATTTTCATTCTCTTTCTTGTACTGGAAGGACACTTTTTTATTTTTCATAGGTATTTCGATTTGTTTCAAAACATTGCTATCATTTTTTGCTTCAAAATGTATATAGGCCAATAGTAATAATAAACAAAAGTCTTTTTGTAACCAAAATTAATGTACAGTGAATTAGAAGTTCACCTAATTTATCAGGTGTGGCTCCTTTGCATCATAGATTTTTAAGAACCTCAAACTATAACAATGTGTCAAGATTTTTTCCTTACTTTATTTTTCATAGGTATTTCGATTTGTTTCAAAACATTGCTATCATTTTTTGCTTGTTTGAATATATTAATGCAAAACCATTGCCAATTTTACTAATCACATCTGGTTACCTCTATACAGCACAAAGTTCACATTACTTCCTTAATATTTCATACTACTTCCATTATGTCAGTCACTATTCTGTGACCTGAACACTTAACTGAATAACAAATACATCCAAAGTGTGCTATGTTCCGGGCATGTTAGAAAAACTTTTGTTTATTGTCATTCTCTTTATTCAACTTAGTATAGTAGAGAGAAGGGACCTGTGTAGAAATAATTTATTTACACTCACTTTGGTCACGTATATTGTGTGAGGTTTGCAAAAGAAAAGATGGTCACTTTTCCCAAGTAGCAGGCAGAAAAGAGAGACCAAACTTAAAATAAGTTTCAAGAAAGTAACCAATTGCTAACAGACATAGTGGCACAGCTGTGGCCAGTCAGACAGAATATTTGAAGTAGTGAAAGCAGTGTCTGGCATGAAAACCCCAGATATATTTGAGGATCTGAGAGCAACCTGGTTTGACTGAACTAATATGAGAAAAACCTAGATAGTGTTAACGCTGGAAAAGCTGTAGCCCATTTACAAGGTGCACCTACCAGTCTAGCCCAGCAAAAACTGATTACAGTCTGTGCCTAACACTATTATATTTCTTCTACACTTCAATTTGTTTATAACTTCCACTTCCATTTTCATAAAAATTATCATTTAGCAAATATTTACCGTATAATTCATGCTGGGGAATATTCTAAATGTTCTCAGTTGGTAATTTTTAATTTGAATGAACAAAACTCCCTCTTTTTGATTTATCCTCCAAAAAAGCTGGAAATATTAAAATATGCTAAATCATTTTGCGCTAGGTAAAATAGGTCATGGATATTTAAATCAAAAGTATAACTATATACCTTCTAAAATAACACAGAATCATATTTTTTCTCTATACTGAGAGGCAAATGTCATTCTTTAAATGAAGTGGCAAAATATGTATGGCACATGGGATATAGTTGAGAAAATTAAAAGTGCATGCATCGAGAGGAGGTCATAACCTAGTGGGCACAACTAGAACATAGATGGTGGATTCCATTACTGGAATGTCAAGAGGAAGATGGCAGGAAAATACACTTTATATCAAAAGTACTTACAACGTCAGAGACATACAATTTGACAATGAAGACTAGCATAGTAAAGCGCTTTCGCTGATGGTTCAAGGAATGAAAAATAAAGAAAAACTATGATTGCTATCTGCAAAGGACTGTAAGTATGAAAGGTGAGTGATAAGGAAAATCATAATTCAATACTTTGTGTACTCTAACTGCTCTGTCTCATATCTAAAGAGGATTTCCAACTTTCCTGTATTTTTGAATGGTAATGTTAATTAATGGCAACAAATAGTTCTCAAAGCATTTCTAAATTATAAAAGACAACTTAATGGCTCCTAAAGTAAAGGCTCTGAAAAAGGAGCCTTTATTACAGTTTTTACATACCATGAAAAATAATATTAGTGCTGGTGCCCCCAGACTATTGTGAGAGTAACTCTAACAAAACTAGAATACTACACTTTTGTTAAAAGTGTACTATGAGTCACATCCTAGGCATATGGCAAACACCAATGATCAAAATGGGCAAAAACTGTCCAAGTAGAACTTGATGTTTAGGTGGGGTAGGAAAAAATAAACTAGCATAATTAATAAATAAATCATGTTTTATACAGAGATAAATACTATGTAAAAAGAAAAAAACAGACTAGTTTAAAAGAGGATTAGAATGTCCGATGAGGGTAGATGTAGGTAATATAATCTTTACCAAAATTGATTTTAATAAGAAATATAAATTTCAGTTACTATATGAAAGATGCTTGTCAATCAATTGGATATTGGTAGAAAAATCACTATCAATGACTAGTCAAGATTCAAGACAAAAGCAAAACCACTGAGAGCATCATATGGTAAATGATTTTAGGAATTAGACTTTACACATTTATAGAAGAAGCTGAGAAAGTATCTAAATGGGGAGTTGAAAGGTCTAATAAAATTTACTAAGTTACTAATCAGCTTTCTTGAGGCATTGCCATGATGGGACAATCACAGCCCAATAGTGTGTCTGGAATGCCAGCAGGGCCATAATAAACAGTTGAAAAACATCACAGAATCTACAGCTTCTGTATCTTGTCGGGGTTAGTGCTGGGCAGCAGAGCTATAACCAGTAAGAAAGGGAGAAAAGGGAAGAGGTAGACAACATGGAGTGTACCAGAATCTCATCTGTTTCACACTGAGGGAGAGAAAGAGAGAGAGAGAGAATTCAGAGCTTACTAATACCTAAAAATCTGTCTCTTTTTATATCTATTTCCAATGTCTGATGCTTCACCTTAACCTTCCAAATCTCAAGTACGTTTCTCTTTTTCCAGCTTTACACTAGAGTCATACAAAGAATTACTGGTGGAGTCTTTGATTCCAACTGAAACCTTCTGGCCTTTATTGTATGCATTCATATTATAGATTATTCTGGTCTTTTGAGCTCCAACCAGAATCACCATCCAGCTCTCTTTACAGCATTCTATGGCTTCTCTAACGTTGAAGTACAAAACATTCCCAACTTATCCCACTAACTGTTTCCAAATATTTCCAAACAATATGGTCATATAGAGTCATAAGAATGACGCCACTTCTGTGGTCCCAGTTTCCTGTGTTAATCAGCTTTTATGTTACTAAACATAATACCCAACATGCACAACTTGAGGAGAGGAGTTTTGGTTCATATTGTAAGATAACTGATGGTCCTCTCACTTCAAGCCAGAAACCTCATAAAGGAAGGATGTTGTAGAGCAAATTTTAGTTCATGACAGTCAGGAGGCAGAGAAATAGTGTCAAAGAGGATGGGTTGAGGGACAAGATATAGTATCCTAGATCATGTCACACATACTGCATTCCCCTGGGCATCTCTAAGGCCTATAATGTTGACACAATTAAGCTTAACCATCATGAACTACAAGGAAAGCTATTGAACTGAGAATGTAACATTAGCTAAATTGATGCAGTGAAAAAAAATCACATATAGGAAAAAAATTGCAGATAGAGGTAAGAGAAGAAAGTGCACCTGCAGTAATGTCCTTGAGTAGGTTAGAAGACATCATAGTATATAAGAAATTGCATTTAGCACAGAGAAATGTTTCCAAGTTTATGAAAGCTTAATTCCAGGAAATAAGTCATTTCTGCTGAATGCAAGATAACAAGTAGTAAGATAAAATTCAAAATTATACAAAAACTTTTGATATATTTTAAGAGACAATTACCATTAAACTAAATACAGATCTTCATAGGAGAAGGTTAGTCAATAATAGCAAATGTGCATGTTAGATTAGTTCAATAACAGCGTAATACATGAAGGTAAAAAATAAACAAAACTATATATTTTTATTTCTAAAGATTAAATAATCTTATTCATGTTGCAATTTAAATTGCTGCCTATAATCTCATGAACTCAACAATTTTCATTTCTATTAGAGCTCACTCTCCTGGTTAGGATGTCTGAATGGCTGTATTCCACTCCTAAATTCTCAGTTACTACGATTCAGCCAGACCCAAATTTAACACATATTTTTTACATGACATAATTTCCCCAAATCATGGTCTTTCTGTCATTCTATAATAACTCTATTTTCATGCCAAAAATATGATGGTACTCTACCTTTAGCTATTATTCAATCTCTGTATAATTGTGGCCCTATATCTTTTATCTCTTCCATATCCTTAAAATCTGTTTTATACCATACTATCACTCAAAATTTTCTCCTGGATGAAACCTAAAATTTTGTCCTGAATTATTAGTTTATTTTATTGTTGAACTTTTTCTTCATTTTAGTCCCTAATTCTTTTCACAGTATATAATTTCTGTTTTGTGTTTTCCTTATTTTGTTTTCTCACACTGAATCAAAGCCTTGTTTACCAATGGCATTCTTCAATGAGATTTTATTGCTCTTAATATAATTACCATCCTCTGTAACAATAGCTATCAATTTATGTGTAATTTATCAAATACAATCTACAAGTCTACCTCCCCAAATAGGAACAGTAGAAATAGATGGCTATGTTTAGAGCAATTTGGTAAAAAGATATAACCACATTATAAGGAGACATTCCTTTCTTCTGCATTAATAAGATAGAAAAAATTTTTATAATAGATATGTGAAATCATGATAATAAATAAGAAAAATTTTCCATACAAAGCCCAAAATGGGCAGGTTCCATAGTCTAAAGAAGATACTTTGTGAAGGCAAAAAAAAGTTTAAAAAGGTTTACAAAGATAAATAAGTTGGTTATAGGATATTTCAGATCTTATAAATACTATTTGTTGTAAATATCAAAGACACATACAACGTATGCAGCAGTTGGCAAACTTACTGAGGTACCATACATCCACTACTTCATTGAACACATATAGGGATCTGCTGAAACATTTAAAGGGGAAATAAGACTCTGAATACATTAACACTGAAGTAGTTCACACAGCATATAAACAGAATTCGGAGTCTTTCGTGCATGTTAAGAGGGAGACTGCAGTGTGAATTATATAGTGAAGGAAAAAGTCTGTCAGACACAAACCAATTATGGGCTACGGTAGTGGCATTTGATAATAATGAGGAGCTACAGGTGTGCATTATTGTCAGTAAAGGAAAAGGGATACGTTAAAGGAGTTCACGGAAGAACTGAAAACTCATGAAAATAAAGAGCTTTGATTCTTGGCTGTTTAAGCTTGGTGGTTAGCTTCACGACTGCCTCTTCTGTATACAAATTCTAGCTCTTGCTTCTATTGTTTCAGTAAGTGGATCCAGATTGTCCAAAAATAACGGGAGTATCAGTAATTTATTTGGAGAATATACATATATTCTCCAAATATATATATGAAGTGAATATCAATGGATCAAATTTTAAAGCAAGGAGGCAGAGAAATTAACAGATTATACAATTAAACAAATAAAAATAAAGAGAAATTTGAAAATTTGAGTACTTTGCTTTGATATGTTGAAGAGGAAAAGATTAGAGAATTAAAACTATTTTTATATAACTCAGATATTAATAAAATGTTAAAAAATATATTTTCCTACCTTCCATTTTTCAGTTTCTTATGTCTCAGACAATTAAAATAAATATGATACTTCTAACAGTAAAGTACAGATCTTGTAAAATATCAGTGGCCCCTTTAGAAAAATAAGTTGGATGGTCTTTCACATCCTTTTCAAATGGGATGCATTGTCACATTTTTTAAAAAGTTCAATTATTTTAAAAATGAACTTGAAAAGCCAAATACAACTCAGAAAAATTCTTCAAAATCCAGTAGTTGACTTTATGATCCAAATCAAAACATGACAGGAAAAATTATGTCAGATGTTTTTGGTTACCACACAATTTACAGAGAAAACAGTAAACACTATTTTCTCCATTATTTCTTTCAAAATTAATATTTACATGTATGTAATATCATAATTTATAGCACACTTTATCCTTGCTAATTGCAAGACATGAAACTTAGGTTACCAGAGGGATTTACAAACTGGGATAGATTTCCTGGAAGCAGAAGTTAAGAACTTTGAAGAAAAAATTTCAACAATGCCAGCCCTTTATATCCCTCCAAGTCTTCTGAAGTGTCCATGATTTCAGAGCCGTCCTACCACAAATGCATCACTTATTAACTTAACAAATGGCATGAGCACAAGTACTTGGTATTGAGGAAGACTGCTACATAACATGCTTTTAAATTATTTTTATGAGAAAAAATAAGATACATACTGTGTTTTCTGGCACAACTTTTTCTGGGAACAAATTCTAAATGTTCTAAGATGATGGTGGAAAGAATAGTAAGTCTAACCCACATAGAATACAGTGCAGGCTATATTCTGCTACTTTTTTGTAATGACATTTCTCATGAAATCTTTATAAAAGCTACTAACAAATATACAATGATCAGTCCAAATTTCACCTTCATTGCTTTCTCCAAGTGTTTTTTTTTTTTCTTCCAGACACTCTAATGAGCAGTGAAATAGTGCAAAGGTAGACATCAAGGAGAGGGCAAGAGGTAATGGTCTGTATAACCTGAAAACTATAGAATCAGTTCCTGGGTAATTGAGTGTTGGTGGGACTTGGCAAAATAAGAGTGCTTGGATATAATTCATTTAGACTTAAAAGAAACTCTTATTCCCGTATCAAAGCATAATGAAGAACCAAGCGCAAAATGCATTGCCAATTTATGATTATGGCATTTAGTGATCCATCCAAGGACTAATGCTGTCAAGTCATGAATATTATAGAAGGGCACATAATGGGTACAAAGAACTCTTCTAAAGGCAGGTTTACAGCAGACAAGCAATTACAACCAGATATTACAGACTGGCACCAAAACACTGTCTGTCCTATTAAGAATTCATTATGCTTTAGGGATTCAAAGACACATTCCTGCCCTTGAGATTTTAAAAAATTGTGGCAAATATACTAAACTTCAGTAAAGAGAAACTGAAAAGTTTGCAAGAGTGAGAAATTAATTTGGAGAACTGCTGTTCTAACAATGATATACTTAGCAGGATAGCTTCAATGTGCATATGTCATAGGTTAATACATTTGTATAAAGCAAGATACGACTATAAGCCAGAAAAAAATACTAATCCATTCATTTAAAAAATACTTTTAGTTCGGTATAAGTTGTTTATTCTTCTACCTGTGGGAATACAAATGACGCATAATATCATCCCTCATGCAATGCAACAGGTAGAGATATACACAGTTACACCAATAAACATATCACAAGTCCTACAGAATAACCCTTACAAGGTTGTTTCTCTTATGTAGGTCTTCTGTATAGATTGATTAAGACATACCTGTTCCGCAGGGAGGTGTAAGTAAAACAATATCTAATTTTAGATACTAAGCGACTCATGCTATATATTCTCAGCAACTCTAAAGGGCCTAAAAGACCCAGCTCCTTGTTCTACAATGTACATAAAGAGGACAAATGCCCAATAGTACCTAAATGTGGCTGTGAATCAGAGTTCTTCAAGATCTGACTTCCATCATGATAACTCTATGAACTGCTTTGCAACTGTTGGCCTCAGTCAAGTTCACCAAGAATGAAAAGCTAGTACTAAAAAAGTATACATTTATGGGTTAGAGAGGGTCAAGAGCTATAGAGGAAGATGTCATAGGGCAGACAACATTTAAATTCTCTCAGTCAACTCTACCTCCTTGAATCTATTGGCTGTGTCTTATATATTTGCTTTCTCTTTTGCTTCTGTGGGAGATCTGAGAGCTACTTTGTCTGGATTTAGAGGAACAATATGACAGTGCAGATTAATACTTCTATGCACCAGGAAATCTCCTTCAGGAAAGAATACACGGTACAGAATTTACTGAATGTAAAAATAGACATAAGAGATTATCTGTATCTTCCACTAATTCACTTGAAAAAATCATGATCTTATTAAATGAAGGAAGGAGTCTTAAGGGAGAGATTCATGAGTTTTAGGTTTTAAATTTTACTATTCAAATTGACATTTTTGATATTCTCTTTTTGTTCAATATTATTGAGTATTCAACAATGGAGACATATCTCAATGTTAGCATCTTTATTTGAATCATTCTATATTTGGGTCAATGTTTAATTTGATTTAATTTGCATTATTTCATTAAACAAAGAAAGAATAAATATTTATTATGTACCAAACATTGTGTTGCGATAAAATATTCAGCCTTTCCTCTGTCCTTGGTCCTTCCTTTGGCGAAAAATGCTGCTGAGTAAAGGAAAAAGACACGTACAGAAATTACAGTGTAATGGAGAATGTGATGGAGGATCTGTACAAAACTCCACTAGGATGAGAGTAGCAGGAAGTCAATGAATAGTTTCTGGAATTTTGATGTACAAACTGAGAGTTGGCATACTTACTGAAGCTATCCAGTTGAAAAGGAAACAAAAAATGCTCCAGAAAAAAATACATGCCATGCTTTGGAGGCAAGGTAATATGGAACCTTCAGGCAACTGCTAAGCTGTTCACATCCAAGTACACTGTGAATAGAGGGGAGAGATGCAAACTAGCAGAGCTAGATTCAAAGTTAAGAAACTGAGTAATACCTTAAAGGGAGAAAGTTCTAACTCAAAGGAGAGTAAGTCAGTCCCCCCCGACCCCAGAAGTTCAGTCAATCTTCCAATTTGGGAGTAGGTTTGAGAAAGTAAAGACTAGCATTAGAGAATCCAACCAAACAGGAGGCCAATCAAAGAACCCAGGCAAGTGATGCCTGAGAGAATGGCTTGGAGTGCTGGACAGGAAGATAGAGCAGAACAGTTAAGATGAGCAGAGGTAAAGAAATGACACGAAAGGTACTTGGTAATATTCCAAATATGTGTTTGAAAGAGGTGTTAGCTTTAGGAAAACTAAGATAAGAAAGAGTTTAGAGAAAATAATTTGGACATGTTGACTCTATAGTGACCAGGAAGACATCCCTTGTTCAGATATCAAATAATCACTGAGATTTGTGGGCCTAGGCCCTTTGGAGTTTTCACTGGTATAAACCGTCCACTGGGGACATGCGCGATAGGTTTGCCCCCATTGATCTAGAATAGCCTCAGGAGAGAAGCTGCACATGAAAGTTAGGAGAACATAGGTAACAATAAAACCCATAGATGGCAATAAAAGCGGTGGAAATGAATAACACTGCTCAGTTTTAATTTATAAATGGTTCAAGACAAACAAATCAAAAAGCCAAAAAAGAAACAGGATCCTAAAAATGCAAAAAAGGATTAGTGATAGAGATAGTGGAAAACTGTGTTATAAAAGGAAATGAGGAAAGTTTGCCAAGAAGCTGTGTCTTCAACTATCCATGTACGCTGGATAGATAAGATAAGAACAAGGGATCCTCCCCTTCTGCTTAGTACTGACACTTCCTCTCCTCTCTGATAGCTGGAAACATGTACCTGGGCCTCCTCTAGTCAGAAAATTTTCTGTTGCTTTGGTGTCTTTTCTTTTTAATTGAAATGAAGTTATTTGCCTGCTTTCTCCTATATAATATAGTTATTATTTTATACCAATTTAACATTGGGCTTTTAATAATGACTACTCATAGTCAATTTAAAGAGATGGCTATGGTTATAGGGAATAATTATTTCGCAATGTATTTGTCACTAGTTGTACATACCAAACCATACAGAAACCTGTATATAAATTTGTCACACTAGACTATAGGCTTCATGTGGGCAAGAGATGTATTTAGCTTTTCTTCCATCATGTTTCTGTGCTGAAAATTATGATTAACACAATTAGATGTTCAAAGTCTATTTTGATTTAAGAATGAGTGATACATCTGAGGTACAATGTAGAATTACCTGATATTTTTATTATAGTATATAAAATGGAAAATTTTTGATTCCACAAAAATATTCAAATGAAATGAAACAATAAGTATTAGCTGATCTAAGAAAAATGAAGGCATTTTCTCTTTTAATAAGCAAAAATAAAAATCCTTCTAACTTTTAGATGCATTCATGCATGCATTATCCAACAAATGCATATAGCTGACTAAACTCTATTAGGGATTATTAGAAAATACAAGAGAGCTAAAAATAACTGCATAAGTGACTAATGCAACAACAAAATTTCAGCACTGATGGGCAAAATAGTGCTATGTGGAAGCAACAACTTAAAATGACTCTTTATGATAGTATGTTGTGAATTAATGGTAAGTCCTTATTAGATCACTGTTCCCACTCTCTTTAAGGCATGGGTTACCAACTGACACAGAGAAAGCCATTTGTTCCTATTCACTTGCCTAACTACTACTATTTGAGATAATCATCCCAGTGCTTCTACTGTAATCATTGAACATGAGCTACTTCTTTTATAGTATATTTATTCATTTAAATTGTTTGTGTAGATGCATTTTCAGGATGGATAGGTCCACTGTGCCAGGCTAAAATAGAATTTAGAACTAAAAGATTCTTCCCAAACAAATGCATCATTTCTGCTCCCCAAAATGAGGAACAAATGCAAGATTATTGGAAACATTTCCAGCATGAAACTAAAATGCTCTCAAGGGTGAGCAAATAGAATAATAAAACAATTATTATTCTTTCAGCCACAAATAGTCAACCAGAATAACTTAACCAATCATGAAAATATCTCCTCAATAGCATAGAGGAATTTGGTAAACTAGTGGCCTAAGAATCCATGCTGTCCATCATCTTGTCCTGTCATCCCATTGGCTTACAGGTTTAGTCTTTTGCTTGCCCACACATGTTGCAAAATAGATGCCACCATGTGAAAAATGTCATACAGGTAAAACATCTCACTTTCCCCATATCCTTCATTTCTCTCTCATTTTTCTCCTTCCATTCTTCCCTTTCTCTATTGAGGAGATAAGTATTTCTCAAATCCCCCCCCCAGAAGACTTCAGTCCAAGTTGTATTACCCATAGCCTAGGCCTTTTGCATATTCACTACCTACCTTCTAGACTTAAATTCGACTAAAAGCAGAAAGAAAAAGATGAAATATGGCCAACTGCAGTGTTGATCTCTCTTTTAAACAGACTGACACACAATGCTGTCTTTCCTAAAGCTTATTTAGGAAATAAATCTCAACATCTCAAAGCTGATTGCATTGTCTTTCATAAAAGCCTTTATAAAGTCACTACTTTTCTCTTATTTTTATATCTTACTAGAATTAGAATAACCCTGGATAAATAACTTGTTCCTTGGATTCAGGATTTGTAATTGATTATCTTCACAAATAATGTATGAAATTAAGAAAGTTCAATTTCTCGAAGATAGTTGAAGAAAACCTATTATTGTGTGTTCAGAACTGACTTGTGCTATTGACTAAATGAATCATTAGCATTTTCAGTGATCTTAATATTTTATTTTACAACTTAAAAAATTTGGTAGTGAGAAGTAAAAGCTTAATGTGCTTGAAGCATAGAAACGAGTCTCATCTGTAGTCTTATTATTGTTAAACAATGACAAACTGGTATACCCTCATTCCTCAGCTGCTAAAAGCTGAGGATCTCCTGATTTTTAAAGGTGTTATAGTCTATAAACTGGAGAGGCTTTGTGATACAAGAGAAAACACGATGTTAAAATTTCTGTGTAATCACAACTTTAAAATTTGGAAATAGCTTCTAGTGGATAGGACACTAGAGATCCTCATTTTGTGGCTAGGACAATAGAGATTCAGAGACAGGAGGTGACTTGTTCAGACTCACTGATAACAGAAATAAAAGTGAAGTGCGACTGTTGTCACATGCCTGTCCTCTTGGCAGTCTGAAAAGCTGAGGGCAGAGGATCATAAGTTTAAGCTGAGTCCTGGCAACTTAGTGATATAGAAAAACAAACACCTCTGGGGATGTAACCCAGTGCAAACAACGTGAGATTAGTCCTCAGTTCTGCAGTAAAGGAACAGTGGAATTGTTTTAAAGAAACTGCCTCACTAAAATTTTTACTATTTTTCTACTTTAGCTCTGTACGTTAGTGAATTCTAAAGTCACACACTAAAGCCTAAAGTGTTCATGAACTAAGGCAGTCTGATTCACTTCACTACAAATTATTCAGAGTAGCATTTTTTGGGCTTTTGTTTGTTTGTTTGTTCTGTTTTGTTAAGAAATATCGTTAGTTCCTTACCTGCCTTGTTTCAAATGTTAGAATATTAAACATTTCCTTAGATCATTTCTGATATCTTCATAAATGGGCATCATTTTTTATGATTCTATAATCAAAAGACTGAGTGTATAAATTTAAACGGGTTTTTAAATTGTTTGGTAGCAGGCATTTTCCTGGACAGCGTCGATGAGTCTTGTATTTATGTGGTAGCTCCATCTATAAAAACAAGGTATGAAATTATATTTCTCAGTTGTTCATCTTGATCAAGCCTATGCAGCTTTTGATGAGAAGAAGAGAGCTGAGGGCACAGCTTTTTAACTCTGTCACTCTTCAAATTTAGGTGAACTGGTGGGCATTCTTCCAAAAATGGAATGACCACTCTTAAAATTGTCGCCATCATTTTCTGTAAATGTTAGTGAACCAGTTGAGTAAATATCTAGGTGAGTGGCTTCCAGGGCTACAGATTCAGAATAATTTACCTTCCCTAAAACAACTCGTGTTTGTAGATAGTCAGGTTGAATGGTATACAATAAAATAGGGTAGGATAGAGCAGAACATAAGAATTTCTAAATAGGAATTTCAAAAACTGTTAACCATAAAAAATTCTCAAAATAAAAATTTTAATTAACAAATGATATTTAAATAAACACAGATATATTTATTTGAAAATATTTATTCCTTGTCAAAAATTTTCCTCTGTGATTGTTGTGTGACTAGAGATAAGATTGCCTTAAAAATTAAGTATTTGATTATTTTTAATATAAAACACAAATAAAGCATAAAAAGTGTATATTGTGGATTGATTTCAACATACGATGAATGATGTTTCAGTAATTATTGAGCATATTACAGCAAAGTGAAAATTAAGGATGCTGATATCTCCATTTCTAAACTATAGGAAATGTGATTTAAATACGAACTGTATTTAATTGTATTTGGCTGTATACTTCCTAAACTCTTGATAGCATTCAACATACCATAAGTTCCACAACCTACGACTTTCTAAGATACTGTCATGAATAAACTCAATGAGATTCCTTGATGTAGCTCTGGCTGTTTCAGGAAATTTTGTTCTGCTTCATATGAGACTCAATTTTCTACTTCCAAAAGCATGTGCTTAGTTTATTCCATGTATATTGGTGCATTACATATATTTTCTGGCTTTATAGCTATATTTTTATCTTTCTATGCATGCATTTCTTTCCCATTTATCCTGGATGCTAATACTTCATAGATATTAGAGATATCATCTGTAAGAGTTTCGTTAAAAAAAAAATTGCTCCTAATTTTAATTCTAAGAATTTCTAAAATACAAGTTAAGTGCACTTTGATAAAAGGCCATATGCACTATTGTGCTCCAATCTGAGACTCATCTTTGGAGCAGTTTAATTCTTAAACCGCTCAAATACTCAAATTCTCAGTAGAAGAGACTAGAGGAGTAAATCTGTAAAATTTTGTTTGAAAACTATGGTTACAACTCTTTCCCTAAAAAGGATAAATTTTTTCTCTTTTCACACATAACAATACCATGCACACTAAACTCAAGATTGATAACAGATTGAATTAATTGTGTCTTTTTATCAACAATTTGACAAGACTAGGAGTTTCTGGAGGCAACATTATAGGTGGCTCAGGGACAGTTTTCCATCTTTGTACCATGTCTGAATTGGCATTTAATGAGTAATTGTCTTCACTGTTCTGTTGTATTTAAGACAGGATACTAAAAAAACAATTCAGATGTTAGAAAGTTTTACTTGCTACTGTGAATAATGTTTCCTGATGCTTCTCCCCTCGAGAAGGAAAGATGAGCTGTCTTGTTTATTTAACGAGACAGCTATGTTCTATGTTTCAAGCCATTTCCACAAACATATTTCCTCCATATTACACTGATGAACAAGATAGCGCAAGAAGTATTTTAATCATCTATATGGACCTGATTACCTCATGTATATAAATCTGAGCTTCCTCAGCGTCTTACATTTAGTATTCCATTTTATCCTAGAAATAGTTTTGTCGTATCAAATCTAAATAGAATCCTAAAACCAAGAAGCTCAGCCACTTCCTTTTTTCACAGAAACCTGGATCCGCCCAGTTCAGTGGCTTTTGCAAGTGCTTATTTCAGTAAAATTTGGAACCACAGCGTTTGCACTAAGTTACAGTCTATATCTAGGCATCATACCTAATAAGGATCTTAACTGGAAGCAATGGAAACCAACTCTTGCTAAATGACATTCACCAAAAGAACAAAAAATTATTGAAAGAATATGAGCAAAGTGACAGAAACAAATGAAGAGCCAAAGAACCCAGACATGCGAAGAAAATTACAGAATAATTCTGGGGATCTGGATAAAAAGAACTAACGGCAGCTTCACTTCATTGGAGTCCCTAGTAGTAAACGATCTCCTATCAATTTGATATTTGTGCCTCAACTTAAGTTTATAATTACAAGAATACATTTCCTGAAATTTGCTAAAAGTTGACGGAACGTGTCTTTTTGTCATTGGTATCACATTGGTATCTCCAGATAAAGGTGCTGGATGCAAGGAAAAACACCAGTTCCTGACATGAGAAGGGGAAAGGCCGTGCTGGTCAAGCCAAAACATTTCCCAAAACAAGTGCAGCAGTTGGCCTTACACATCCTCCCTGTGAGTAGTCCACCTACCTGTTACTACCAAAGTCCGGGAGACAGACACTGAGGCAAAAAAAAAAAAAGACTAGAAAGTTAAAAAAAATCAGGAATGAAAAACGTACCCCAATTTTGCTCTTCATAGCTTATAGTTGTAAGTTGTAATGTACAGTAATAAAAATACTTGACATAATTTTTAAGCTCAATTCAGGTTCTTAGCAAAAGAAATAGGACAATGGGGAATATTCCTTAATCTAGAAAAGTCTATGTTCATCCAAAGTCTATTTTAGAATATTTATGTCATTGACAAAACCAAAATTCCAATCCTCACAATTAGAAAATCTAAACACTGAAATTTTACACCAATGCTGAATCAAGCCCAGAAACAGCATTTAAAAGCAAATTATTCAAAACAACTAAAATTTTGGAAGATTTTTTATGCATGCTTTATGCATAATAACTCATATCACTCATGAAATTTCATTATATAGCTTCAATCAGTATTATCATTTAATGGACAGAAAAGTTGAAGTGCCAAGACTTAGTTATCATTATTGTCATTGTTTCCCGGATAAGGAAATTAATATTATGCAGTTAATAATTAGAAAGTTACAAATAATGATCTGATAACCATGTTTTATACTGACAAATACCTTCAGTACCTGAATGACTATATATGTAAAAGCTCTCCAATGATGTTAGTAAGACTTATGTTTGCTCAACAATCAGTTTTTCTGAGTGATAAGAATAACTCAAGTTCAGTCAATTTATTTTGGAAATTTTCCCAAATGAGCAAAGTCTGAGCTAAAGTATTACCCTCTTTTAAATGACTTAAGTCACTAATAGTACCAGAGAAAATATAAGAATCGGTCACAGGGTACTGTCAACTAATGCTGAGTACTGTCAACTAATGTAAAATAGTTCAAAGAAGGAATACTCTTGCCAGCAACATTTTTGCCAGCAGCAGAATGGAATTCCTTTAAATGACACTGAGTCAGCTCTTAAGAGGGAGCTCCACTGAGTCATCCTGAATGGTAAATTACAAAGTCTTTAACAAATGTTTAAAGTGCTAGGGCAATGTTTGCCCTCCTAAAAACCTGGGAGCAAGCAAGGTAAGAAACAGCTGTGAGCTGCCATTTACTAGACCTGGTGCTGTTTGAATTCGATGAAAATCATATTGTTTGGCAAAAGCTCAGGAAACAAATTACACAGAATGACTTTGCCTGTCTGTTGTTTTGAGGTAACAGTGAAAGTTACAGATTTTAATAACCCTCAAGCTGTGAGTATCAGAACAGTATCTTCTTGGTAGGATCGTCATGGCCAGTAGTTTTGGGTTTTAAGCTATGAGCCAATGAAAAATGTTCTGAATACCAATTAAGTGTTTAACACTTCTGTTACACTAGCACTCTGAATTCAACTTGATTTTCTTTTATGTACTTACAACTACTAGCCAGTGGTAAAAGAGATGAAAAACATTGTTAAGTTATGTGTTTGCTTATTTAGACAATTATTTCTTTTACCCCAAAGCCAATTTCTGGAATTCCAGGTAGAAACTCATACACCAAAAAATAACGCATCATTAAAACTTGTGATAATCATTATTATTTTGGTATCATCGCAGCACAATTTCTTAGCAATTCCAACCAATTTGAGGATTAAAAAAAGACTTTCTTAGTCAGAAGGTACTTTTCCTTCATAATTGTACATGCTATGCTTCAATGTAAAATAAGTTGTATAATTTCTCTAAGTGCCAAAAGACTTTTTCTTTTCCTTTGTTATTTTCTTCTATTTTCAAGGTCCCATACAACAGATTTAAAATCTATGTTTTAAAAAATCAAAATATTAAAAAATATATGAATCATATGAATAGACATAGGAACATGTGAACACAATTATAAAACAGTAAAATACTTAAACTTTTCACAATGATTATGCATAGTCAAAAACCTGATGCAAAGAAAGTAGTTATTATTTTTTAGCTCCACTAACCTCACTGGTAAATCTATTTAACTACTCTATAAAAGATTCCTGAATGTCCACAAAGCTTCCCTGGGATACTTCATTATGACTAAGTAGTCTTGTCCTTTACTCCTACTGATTTATACTAGGAAGTAGTATGTACACCTGGACGAGGTAAACCCAGTCCACAGGGGAAAAGTCAGTGAAGCCAATGTCCACATTCTCCTCTTCATCTGAAAGGCAGCTGGACAATCCAGACATCCACGCTAGTTGTTTCCTAATGGTGGTTTGTGGTTTCCTGGATAAATACTTTGGCAAGTTCAGAGAATATCGGACATATGAATTCTTTTCACTATTACCGTATTTTCTCCACCAAATTTCAACAAAAACTATTGATTTCTATTTTGTATAAAAATCAAAACTAGCCCTTGAAGTTAAAAATGATTGATACTGAAATTTTGTGGGTTTTTTACCTAAAAGTGTTCTATTGCCTTTAAAATAGAAAATTTGAGTAGGTGAGTTTAAAATGTATAAATGATGCTGTAGCCACTGAAGATATTTTGGACATTTGTCTGGAAAGTAGCTTTAAATAGGGTGATCTGAGCTTTTGAGTTTCAACTCTTAAAATTGACACAGAGTTGTCAATTTGTTCAGACCAGTACTAATGTCCAAGATAGCTGGTAACACCAGATACTAACATATTGGTTTCAATGTGACTATTCAGTAATGAAGGATGCAATTCCCATGTAGATAAAGGTTGGGGAAGTGTTTGAAGATGAAATGGCTGCCCTTAAGCATTGCTCACATATATATGCAGGTCAAAAATCATAAAAATACAGAAGAGTGTTTATGTGAGCAATGTATATTAAATCTTCTGCTAACATAATATGTCTGAGGAAGACAGAGATCCCAGTTTACTTCTCCAGTGCCAGATAGAATTCCACTTACATTTGTTAGCCATCTTGCCACTGTAGATTTCATTAACTCACACTCCTCAAATGATCTTGAAAAATTCACCACTCCCTACCAATGGAATCTTTTTACTGCCCATAATTAAGACTATGACCAAAGATCTTCAGATATAAAAATAAAGTGAACAAGAATATTGTTACATGAGTTTTCTGTTAATCCTGCAAGTTTTTTTCACACATTAAAGACAAGTTTTAATAAAAAGAAAGTCAGTTGAGGTTCTAAAGAAGCATTTTAACTATTAATTTGCATTTATAAAGAATATGCACTTTTTGGAATCTCTTTGTCAACTAATAGTAATAGCAATGACATACATTGCAGTGTGCCATCTCCACAATAACCCTTACACAGTCTCATGGTTTATTAATGTTAGAAGCCCAAAGTGAAGTCACTCAAATTTGAGTCTCTTTTCTCAGGTCTGTGCTCAAGTCTTGACTTCCTGGCCTATAGCGTTCTAGCATGTATTTGCTTTGCTTCCCCACTGCACTATCTTCTCTAATAAACTATACATAAATTACTCCATCCAACCTCCAGGCTGTACAAACAGTGTCTTTGTACTTAATTTCTTACGGAGTCTGCAGTGCACCATTGTGGTGCCTGGACCATAATAGATCTTCTGTATATATTAAATAAATGAACAGATTCATAATGGTGGATGAAGAAATGAAGGAAGGAAGGAAGGAAGGAAGGAAGGAAGGAAGGAAGGAAGGAAGGAAGGAAGATTATTTCCTCTCTCAGTTTCACATGCTTTCATGCCTTACAATTACAGAGACTTTTTTAATAAACACACCAAACATACTTTCACCTATTACTCTCAGACATTTTTGCCCAATAATTGCCCATAAGGCAGGGAACTTGAGTCTGTAACTGGAGGCTGTAGGATGACACTGAAGGCAGCAGTAACGCCCTATGGAAAAGAGAGGCAAGTACTAGTGTGACAGCCATCTGCCCTGAGGGCAGGCCACCTCTGCACCACAAGAGCAGTGTTTGCTGAGACTGCGGAGCACGCCACGGCAGCAGATAAAGTAAGGAGTCAGTGTACTGTTCAGATTTATCAATAACCTGATTTTAACCCAGAACGGTAGCAGTCCACACAACATGTTTTCCCTTTACTTTGAAGAAATGAACATAAATTCACAGAGAGAAGTTAAGATATTTAAAGACCGCCTGAGCGCTACTTTAGAAGACAATGAAGAAAATAACTTCCAGTGGAGGAAAACTAAGAATTAATAACAGTGAAAACTTGAAATTTAGCATACATGTGAACGTGTGTAGACACAGAAAAGAGAACTATTTATAACATGCAGCAGAATAATCAGATATTTTTAAGAGGGAAATAAGACTTCTGAAATAACACCATAGAATGGCAGAGTAAATATACCTAAAACCACATTCCTTCACGAGAAGAGTGTGTTAGACGACTCTTCCAGAGGTGTGTGTGGAAGACAGAGAAGGCAGGGGTGACTGTCTATGGGAGGAAAAGCATAGAAAAACAAAACCAGACATGTCTAAATCTATTGCATTGGAAATGAAGAGTTTGGGCAAGAAATAAAACAGCTGATAAAATTATAACTGAGAACCTTGGTTAGAAGTTAGAAAATCAAGGTTATCTCTTAGACTGCAACTTGAAAGGGCTCTGAGAAAAATCAAAATTCTTTGTACGAAATTATTTCACTGACCTTCTGTACATTTTTCATCCCTCCCTCTTGCATTTAGGTGGAGCTAAATGGTTCATTCTAGATCAAAGAAGCCTGGGGTATTTGAATGATAATGTGGACAAGTATCTGCTAACAGTTATTCCTGAAAAAATCAAAGAAAAATTTATTTCAAAGGTCTAGTTTTAGGAGGCTTTGCTTTGTTTTAATAATATCCTATTTTGATGAAGAGTTCCTAATTTTACTGGCAGAAAGAATTCAAAAGAAAAGCTATACCTAGACAAATAGCCTAAAGGGAAATGCCAAAATTCAATCACAAATAGAAATTTTTAAGAAGTATATCAACACCATTGTCTTCAGCAGCACTGTGATACACAGCATTGAACATAATCGAAGACTTACTCTGATATTTATCTCTCTCTCTCTCTCTCTCTCTCTCTCTATATATATATATATATATATATATATATATATGGAGATCGATGAAATAAAATTTTGGCACACTGTCCTAAATGTTTCCTCTTTTAAAAATTCTTTAAAATATATAATCCTGGATAAAAAAATGAATAAAAATAATTAAATGTCATATTACAAATAAAAATAAATGCATTATAAGTACATAAGGAATGCCAGTATAATCCTAAAACTCCTTACAATTCCAACACATGCTAAAGGAGTCGGAAAGGAGAGCTAGGGATTCGCGAAGGAGTTGGGACATCTGTTTTCTATCTAACAGATAGAAAAGACATATAATTATCAGCCTAGAACATAAGAGATAACTCTAAGACCAGAAGATATCTTGCTTTAGGTAATGATGGGAAACAGAAAACAAGGCATATAGAAATCATTTTCAAAAGAAATCGTCGACAGAGTGAGATGACAACTCACAGTCTGGGGAAAAACTTTAGGCAATTGTCCTTCAGATGAAGGACTTATAACTAGAAAATGTAAAGAAATAAAAAAAAAAATTCAGATCCTGCAAGTTTAAAGACCCAAACTTCAAATGGGCATTTGAGACAAATACTCATTTCTCAAGTGAAGAAACATAAACAGCAAATAAATACATGAAACAATGTTCAACATCACTGGTTATTACAGAGATGCAAATTAACACAACACTGAGATATCATCTCCAGAAAAAATGGCTGTCATCAAGAAATCAAGAAATCAAGAAATCCGTCAATAAAAATTATGGGAGGGGCTGTGAGGAAAAAGGAACCCTTCTCCACTGTTAGTGGGAGTGCAGAATGGTGCAACCACTGTGGAAATCAGTGTGGATATTCCCCAAAAGATTAGCACTAGAGGTCGATTTGGCCCAGCCATTCTTCTGGGTAGCTTCCCAGAAGCATTAAGAACATCATACCACAGCAACATATGCACACCCGTACTTGTAGCAGCACAGTTCGTAATAGCTAAATCTTGGAAATAGCCCAAATGCCCATCAACAAAGAGATGGATAATGAAGACATCTTTTTTTTTTTTTTTTCATAATGGAGTCCTACTCTACCACAAAGAAGGGTAAGTTTGAAATACTTCTAGGTAAGTGGATGCAACTCGAGACCATACTCTTAAGTGAAATAAATGCACTCACACGTGCAGAGCCAGGGCGAGAGAAAGAAGAAAGGAAGGAAGGGGAAAATATTTTAGAAAAAGGACAAAATTGAAACCACACTTTGTAAATAAGAAAGTGAAGCAGGGCTGAAGGGAGGAGAGGGGGTTGGGGGAAAAAGAGGAATCAAAATATACTACATATAGGTACAAATTCCCATGATGAATATGTTCATTATGTATAGCCAAAATGTATCGTAAATTAAATTTTAAAAAGCAAGTCCTCTTGTAGCAGAAGTTACAGTACATAATGATGGTGGTGATTGTCAGTCTAAATTAGAAAATGTATATTGTTCGTAAATATTTTTAAATGGTGAAGGTATGGAAATATTATGGTAAAATCAAAGTTTAAAAGAATGTAAACAAGGAAAATATGAACCAAAGGAAAGCAAGACATCGATTTAAAGAGTAGTAAAAGCATAATCTCAGGAAGGTAACTCATTTCTTTATGAAGTTGAATATTTACTAATGTCAAGTATTATTTTAAAAAATGGGGTTAGAGTACAGCATAAAATCAGAAGTTAAGTGTTCGTGCCCTCATGGATTTTTTAATCTTAAAGGTACAGATTATAGAAAACACACACACACACAAATAACATGGCAATGAGTACTTTACAGTATACTAAATCAGGATATAAGAAATTGAAAGGTAGCAGTCAAGCAGAATCAGGTAAAGAGATGTAAAGAAGTATGAGACCATCCAAGACAGAAAACTTTGGATGAAGAAAGTAGGATTTAAAAAGCCCATGGGATGGCAAGGTGACTGGTATGTTCAGTAAAAGCAAATAGGCTGGTGTGTCTAACATGAGTTTGGGAAGTATGGAGGAGTAAATAAGATCAGAACAATTGTATAAGAACCTATGTCACTCCAAGGATTTGAGTTTTAACTATGAGATGAAAGAAAAGGCTTTCAAACAATGTGAACAGTACTTTTTGAAAGCTTACTATGCAGGAGAGGAGTGTGGATGTCAGGAAGTTAATGCAATGATTCAAGCAGCAGGTGATGGAGACTTTGACCACTTGGAGGATGGCTGAGGTAGAAAGAAGGCATTTTTATTGTGAATTTATGCTGAGGATAAAGCCAAGAGTACTCTGTAATGGATTCATGATAAGCTATTAGAGGATACTACAAGTCTAGAAAAGCTTTAGAAATTTTTTTTAGTATTTTGTAACACAGGAAAACATCGGTAGATAAATGGAGTTTTTTTTATATAGTTAGGGTGGTGGTCAAAAGTTCACTTTGGGGCATGTAAATCTTGAGATAGTTATTAAACATCTAAGAGTGGGTGTTAAGGAGACAGTTGGATATTAGAGAGAGAGGTTCTGTTTAAAAATAAAAAATTTGTAAATCATTAGTTACAGATGATTTTTAAACTGATAATCCAGATAAAGCCACAAAAGGAGTCTCTATGGAGATGATTTTCCAAAACTGAGCCCTCTCAATGCCAACACTTACAACTCAGGCATATAGTAAGGAGGCACTCAGGAAACAGGTAAGAACCAGCTAGTAGAGTAAAATGGGCAGCAGAATATAAAGAAAGGGCATGTTTGATTAAGTCTAAAATTGCCAGTAGGCCATTACGCACAACCAAGAGCTTACCACTGGGTCCAGTGATGTGGAAGTTAATAATTATTTGGCCTGGAGAAGGGGAAAAAAATTGGAAAATTATTAAGGCAGTTACTTAGGCACGTGAAAGATGGGACTGGTAGCTACATGAATAGAGCTGCTAGTCTTGAATAGGAGATGTATATACAAGAGATGCCAGAAAAGTAGATGGAATGAACTGTGTTTTGACAGGAACATACAAATTTTCTCTTCTGACTGCTTCTTACTACATTACAACAAATTCAAGTCATTATGTGGAAGTGACAAGTGAAAGAAAGGACTAGAAATATGAAAAAAGAGAAGGAGATGTATAACATATGATCTAGTATAATTGTCAAAATTGAAAAATTAAATATAATTCATTCAGCAGAATTTAAAAGTCACTCTGAGGTCAGTGGTCATGAATTTAAGAACTCAAACCACATGGTAGGGCTTTTCTCTGGTCCCATGTAATTCCCACAAAAGGCAGGAAGTGTCCAAGGGCACATATTTAGAGGGAAAAAATTAAAATCAGAGATTCAACATAGCACTTTTAAATGGTTAAACAGAAACATCTTCATAAAAGTAAAAGAATAAATATTATATGAGTTACTTCTGGGATAAGGTTTGCAAGAAAAAGAGACAGAAACAAAAAGGCAGAGACAGAGCAGTTGAGAGCAAAAGAGAAAACAGGACATACTAAATATTTTTGATTCTCATATAAACATGAAATAGGCAACAAATCCATCATGTAATAGGTGACAAATAATGTGACAGTATATCATGACTCTACATCTTACATGTTAAATTTTTAAACTGCATGTAGAAACATTGGAGACAAAGTGCAATATGTTTAAAACTACCAACCAACTACTTACAATTTTCTAAAACATATACACCTGTAATGGACCAAGAAAAGAATCTAAGAGTTGATTTCAAAATACGTGAGATGAAACAAAATAATTTAAGGGAGATTTATTGTTTGAAATATTTTTATCAGAAAATATAAGACTAAAAATAAGTGAGCAAAACAATACACTGAGAATCTAAAGAAATTAAACTCATGTGGAGAAAGAATAAAATAGTAAATGTAACAAATTAGAGAAAATAAAGCACCCAATGCACTACACTTGAGAAATCAAAAAGAAAAAACTACAAAATTTTGTGAAATATTGCAGCAAAGAAAATAGATATAATTGGACTAGAGGTTTAGTTTAGTTGCATAAGTGCCTGCCCTGCAAGAGCAGGTCGTGAGTTCAACCTGTGGTACCAAAAAAAAAGAAAAGAAAAGAAAAGAAAAAGAAAATAGGGATGATTAACAAAAGCTGTATCTATGAAAACAGCTTGCAACTCGGACAGGATGGATCAACATGAAAGACTAAAATAAAAACAAATCACAAAGCAACTAATATGATGTGTTTAAAAAAGAGATACCAAAAGGCTTGGAAAAAATTTTAAAAACATAGGAAACAAATTAGAGAAATTTCTAAAAACATAGGAAACATCAAGGCAATAGTCAATAATGATTTCAGAAACTTCAAAAAAGTAATGTGATATAAGAAAATCAAGTAAGTCAGTACCTTCCATGAAACCAAAACCCTGAAAAAAACTGTGCCTAAAGTTCAAGGAAGAAATTCATATAATTATTTAAGGAGCCATACTTCCTAATTTTTGTAAATTATTTAAATAAAGAAATGAAATATTTTTCATTTCTATGCTAGAGATTCAATTCAAGGCTTCACACTACCGCTGAGCTACACTCTGGTCCAAAAATACAAACTTTGAAAACGAATACAATTTTAGTACAAAGAATCAAAGAACATTACAAGATTATAGGTTAAATCATCCTATAAAAATACGTAAAAAAATTACAAATAAAATAGCAAGTAACAGAAATCTTACAGAAAGAAAACAATAAATCATATCAAAGTGATTTTCATCCCCAAACCACAATGATTTCAAAAATCTATATTGATATGATGAAAAACATTTAAAATATGAGAGGGAATGTCCATGTTTAGTATGTAGAAAAGTCAGTGGTTAATAATTTTTTATACTCATGAGACTTTCTCTTCAATATCTGGAGATACAAGAAATTTGCAAAAGCTAATTAAAGATAACTAAAGGAAATCTCTAATAATATTCATATTTAGTAGAAAATTTTATAATTTTAATTATAATAAAAAAATTATTGCCCTAAGACAGTCCTATTCAAGACATAAGAAAATATGTGTATAAACATTATTCACATAGGAAATGTAAGAGAGCTCAAACAAAAACTATACAAGTTAGCAATTCTTTAACAAGGATATAGAAGGTAAGATAAAAATTTTAAATATAAGTAACACTTTTATACACCAGAAATAATTAATTATGAAGTGTAATTTTAAAGATGTTTTATAATAAAAAGTATGACAATTAAATGCTGTCTTTTATGGGAAATCTTTACAAAGCAGAGAAATCTCCAATTACAGACCTTAAAAATAGACTTAAACAAATATATTATGTTATTTAATAAGATACCATAATGAACAGGTTATGTCCCCCATATTTTCTAATAATTATACTATAATTATAAACTATATCTCAGCAATAATTTTTTCTATAATTTATGGAAGTAATAAGACAAATTTAAGAACAAAATAAATGGACTTGTTCTTTTTTGTTGTTTTATTTTAATCAGGCCATTTAAAAAATCAATAAGCAAAACAAATACATGAAACAGAAATTAGGAAAGAAAACACTATTAAAATTTAATAAATGAAGAAATGGTACAAAAGATAAGGAATGGTATTAAATGATATTGAGACTCCGACTATTCTATGAACAAGAAAAAAAGAATTTTCAGCTCTTATAAAAATAAATTTTAAGGCTGGGGATTTAGCTCAGTGGCATAAGTGCCTGCCTGGCAAGCACAAGGTCATGAGTTCGATCCCCAGTACTAAATAAATGAATAAATAAATATTAAATTAATGCTGGCATAAAGATTAAACTAAATTGGAAAAAAAGAATTTTCATGTGGTTTGACATGAGAATTTTAAACAAGACTATACATCAAAAGGAGAAAAGGCTGATGCTTCATGATAGCATGATTAGCTTCCTCCAGGCATGGACATTGGAGACAGTGAAACATACAGCTAAAAAGGAGCCTTAGAAGAGATACCAACCACACGAATTAAAGAGTGAAAGAACAACTTTGATAACATACATTGCTTCCATAAAGTCATGAGTAATAAAAATGAGAAAAGAAAAATAGAAAGTGGCCGATAAATAAGAGAAATGGAGATTAACAATGTATCATTTTATATCTCTAAATAGAAATAACAAACTAAACAGCATCCACTGGTGAATATTTATAAATGGCACATTTTGGAATAAATATGTTAGCTGTGAGTGTGAAACTTCATAGAGAGAAATTCAGTCTCTGGGTGTATGCACCAGAAAAACACTTGACACAGTTGTTCAGGGAGGAAAGAAATCATGGGAAGATGTTAACAGGTGCTCTACATAGAAAGCAGAAAGCAGTGAACAATCAGTGGAAATGAACTGGAATCACATACATGGCCTACGGTTCCAAGAATATCTTCCTGAGAGAAAACGCGAATAGGATGAAATCTCAGTACATTATGTGTGTCTACTAAACATACACACAAGAAAAAATATTCAACCTATTTTTACAAATATGCATACTGACACATGGTATAGAAAATTAAAATAACATGCATTGAATTCACAAGGGATGGGAGCTATAAAAAGGAAGGCAAAAAGGGTAGGGTTGGTGACAAAATGAAAAAAAAAGATAAAATTGTGTAAAGTGATCTCACCTAGGTCAAATCTATCTGTACTCTGAAAGCAATTGTCATCTGAAATGTCTTATTATCTAATGTAAAAATAAATAGATAATTCAACAATAAGGTAACATTGTACCTGAAATAAAATGTTTCCTGTTAAAAGAATATTTTAACGTGAAAAGTCAAATTACCTGTTGGACTGTATTCCTTTAAAAGTAAATACTAGTAAACTGAAATACAAGATATCTTGAAGTAGGGCACATACGGAGTTTTTCCATGCCAAGAACCTTGAAATTGAAAAGCTAAGATCAAAACAATTTAAGAAAGTGCTATTATCTGTGTAGAGATTTCTGGATATCTGAAGGATAATTTTATACATGACAAAATTTTATGTTTTAAATTAAAATGGGCATAAAATAACTCTAACACAAGTAGCGGCACTCTGCTATATGAAACAGGATGATGTAGGAATTCAAAATCTATTTTAAAATCTAATTTGCACCCTAATAGCCAGTAAGGCAATAATAGCTCTATGTGTTACTGTTCAGTAGAACTCCTCCTTTGTTCCCCAGATTTGATTCTTTTTCTACATCACCAGTGCCACAGTTACTCTGCCATCATTTACACTATTGGCCAGAAACTCTTTATTAAGAGCTAGAAATTGTTCTATATATTTTTTTATTTTCTTCCCCTTTTCTTCTACCTTTTTCTCCTTAATCTCTGGATCCTATGCTACTTTCCATCCTGGAAATGGTTCTTATAAAGTATTTAGCTTTCATTTCAAATGAGTCAGCCTTCACAGCCACCAACAATCCATATAGTTAGTAAACCAAATAATCAGATTGCTCTAAGAGTGACTGTCTTGATCAGTTTCTTGTGGCTGGAACAAAATACTCAACACCCAAAGTGAAAGGAGAGAAGGTTTATCATGGCTCACATTTCAATCAAAGTGTTGGCTGACTCAGGCAAGGCAGTACAGTAGAAGAGTGAAGCAGAAGAAAAACCGTGTTTTATTTTGTTTTGTTTTGTTTTTTGTTTCATCCAGACTACAAGGCTATTGGTTTGCGCCACCCACAGTCAGGACAAATCTTCCCTCTTCGGTAAATCCATCATCCACATTCAGAACTGCACTAAACCAATCAGTGGAGTAATGCAGTATCACACACCCTATCCGGTGTTACCTACCCATGATCTGATCACTCCTAAAGTCCCCACTGGTGAAAGCATGAGGCTTTGCAGGGACATTTAGATTAAAGCTTTCACAGTGACTGCCAGGTCTGGGTCTTCTCTGGAGAAGCAACTACTCACAGCATCCCGAATTAGAATTGCAAAAAGAAAGAATATTTCAGTTTTGCGATTTGAAAGCTAGACAAACTCCAGTAAATTGACTTTCTGCAAGCTTAGTATTCTTCCATACTTAAAGAGGCCAATAACAACTATTAGAAAAGCACTTATTCAGTGCTTAGTTTATAAAATACATAAAATTCACTTTTATTATTATTATTCACACTGATTTTTATTAGTACATATTTGTAGCACGTAGTGTTCCCATTCCTTGTTTCCAGTTGGCACATGATTTCTTTTTCATTCCCTTTCCCTCCTTTCTTTTCACCTCCCTCCAGTTCTAGATTCCATTCCCATTTGAGAAAGATCTACCTTCTTCCTCTCTATTTTCTACCTTTTATTTTGGTCTTTATTTATAATTCGGATTTCACACAGAAGAGAAGCCATACAATATTTAAATTTGTGTATCTGATTTATTTCACTTAACATTGTCTCGAGGTGCATCCATTTTCCTACAAATGACTGAAGTTTAACTTCATTTTAATACATTTTCAAATATCCTTTACTAAGAGCTATTTTAATTAATAAGCAGCTTATTTTGAGGGCATTCTGCAGTGTTTTAAATTTTGAAAATAGCCAGAATGCTAACCAACCTATAAACAGACATTCAAGGTAACTAAGATGTCAGCTTTTACCTGAAAACCTTCTTATAGCATTCTAATAAAATTAAATTTTATATAACTTTCTTAAATTGCCTTTCAGGTTATATGTCCTTTAAAATGTATTTAGTAAGAGAAATAAAAAACTGTAAAATGAGTTAAATAAAATACTGATATCAGGTGTAGCACAAGAACTATTTTTATGTTTAGAATGATGTTTTTAGGGCCAGGGACATAGCTCAGCAGCATAAGCACCCACTTGGCAAGCACAAGGCCCTGAGTTCAATTCCCAGAACAGAAGAAAAGAAAAAATAAGATGATGTCTTGAGAAAATAGAAATTATAGGATACAGGCTACCCATAATGTAAAGTTGGGCCTGATAAAATTTGAGGTGATTTGCAATGCTAGCACATGCAGCTATCTCCAACTTAAATCCTGATTCAATTGAAGTTAATTTTCCTCTATATGATACAAAGATAACATTCTAAGACTCTCAGTCAATGCCTAGAACCACAAATAGTACTGAAAAATACACACATACAGACACATATAATTTTTCCTATACACACCAATTATGAATTTTAATTCATGAATTAGGCCCAAAAAGAGATTAACAATAGAATTGAATGGAATGCTTATAGCATATTTTAATAAAAGTTATATAATAAAACTCTCTCTTTACTGTATAGTATTGTATTCATTCTTCTTTTGGTGATGGAAGATATATAATACTTACATGATGAGATAAATAATGAGGCCAATAATGTAGGCATTGTTATGAAGAGTTAGGCTACTACTGAGGGTCACTTCCACACAAATACTGCTATCCCATAATAGCCTGATAATCAAGAGGGCTACCAACTGATGTACAGGGAAGTAGCATACAAAATCTGGGTAAGAAAGGAATGATTCATATAGAAGTCAAGATAGTACCAAAGTATAAGGTTTCATCCTACTACTCAGAGCAGCATGCAATTTAAAACTTGAATTGCTTATTTCTGGAATTTCCCATTTAATATTTTATTTTATCCAGATAATTCCAGAATTAATATTCATATGTATACACATATAAATGTGTTTATAGGTGTGTATATATGGTTGACTATGGAGAAGTGAAACCTCAAAGAGTAGAATCTTAAGGCAGTGCCAGCAAGCCTTACAGAGACTGAGTGCTCAAACTGCAGTCAAAAACCTACTTATTTATCACAAAAGGCCAATGTTGCAATTAAACCTGAACACTGAGGTTTTAGTTTAGAAGAAGCAGCTGTAATTTGCTGCTGGGTGCTGGGTGTCTTGGCTGGCATGCTAACAGAGAGAGCTTTGCATGCTCCCTGGGGCATGAATGCCGTAAGTTTGCCACCACTATGGTAAAGGCTACATAGGAGAAAAAAATGTCACATGATTTCTACCAGTCTATTGTTTGGAGGGAGGAATTAAAATTACCTAAAATTTTAATGTTTAAAATTTAAAATGTCCTTTTCTAATCATTAATTTAATAAGCAGACAATGTTTGTCCAAGAGTTTTGTCTGTGTTCCAAGAGAAACAAAAGTCAGAGATATTCTAGCAGAGAAAAGACTGAAGCAAGGGAGAAATAGATGGTATTCTAAACTGATCATCATCATTTTTACATTAAGATGTTCTTATCTCAACTACAAAAATATGATTTAACTAAATTCCAGAGCTGGTTACTGAAAAACAGCAGATTGAAGACAAGAGCTTACGTGTATTTTGTTGGGGAAATGTAACCTCAAGGAGCAAAAATGTTCCATAGGGAAAAGATGCAGGGAGGCCAAAAATGAAGGCATAGAATTATTTTCTGCTATGGGAAACTTGTCACTTTTGGTGAAAATTACACACACATACACACACACACACACACACACAACACCTCCTTGTAATTCACAAGTAGCCTGTAGACTCAGACTTTTTGCTATCCTACCATGGTTGCTCTTCAGTAATGCTGTGAGAATGTTAAGAAATGTATCTAGCAACCTTCTGTTCTTTCAGAGAAGAAAGACTTTACCTATCAGCTTCCATCTTCCACACTTCCGAGTTGTTCCGAGTGAGTAAACACCCATTTCCATATGTCATCCATGATGTATTAGAGAAAGCCTGGACCAGAAGGTCAGGAGCCCATAGCTCACATCTGAAGCTCCAAAATGCAGGAGCAAGTTGCCTCAGGGTTACCTACTGAAGATGCTGAGAACAAGTTGTAGTAATGGCAGAAATAGGAACTATGACCAGAGGATTTAAAATACTGCAAAAAAGTTGCCCATTAACCTTATGCTCCATAAAGGAAATAGATGATTCCCATAAGAGATAATTACTTTTCCAATTTGTCAATTTTCCAATGGGACAGTCGCCAGAAATGCAGTCTCAGCTTGGAGACTTCCATACCTGAAACAAAGGCAGAAAAGGGAGGAGCATAGGAACAAGAGTTAGGAAATAGTCCCTGGGTCTTAGAACTCAAGAATTAATGTATTGGAGTTTAATCAGTAAAATTAATTAAATTTCCCTAGTTCTTAACACACCAAAACAAAATGGCAAAGAATCTTTTAAACCATATTTTAGTCTAGATTTGTTACATGTTTGTTTATTAAATGACATTGCATTTTCATTGAAATTCTGCTGCCAATTCAAATCAACATATTTGATATTTAATAGTCAACATCAATTTCTTTTCTAAGCAACTCAGCAGCTTGAAGCAACCAACACCTACCAAGAGAAAAAATACAATAAGAAACAAATAATAATCCCAAATGCCTGTTTCATAATTAATATAAACAAAAACATGTTTAATCTTCTCTCAAGTGTAAATAACACCAACGGCATATTCACAGTTTACAAATGCAATTTGTGAATAATTTCACAATAAAAAAGAAAACAAGCTTATCACGTGTTTCATACTCTAAAAAATAATTTTCTATAACTTTTCAAAAGGCAATTCAGAAGACTTAAATTACAATAGGAGACATGTATCAAGACATGTATCATGTCTTATTAGGCTTTATGATGCTTTTTATAAATCAAGGCATGTGTGTTAGTTCGTACCTGTAATTCCAGGAATCTGGAAGGCTCACACAGAATTGCAAGTCTGAAACCAAACTAGGCAACTTAGCAAGACCCTGCTGCAAAGTAAAAACCAAAATGGACTGAGATGTTGCTCAGTTCAAAGACTCTGGATTCAGTTCCCTGTAGCAATCAATCAATCCATCAATTAATAAAATAAAATTTAAAAATCTAAAGGAATTCTAAAATTAAACACTTCTCTCATGTCAAAGACACAGTTATTTCAATGGAAATAAATCTGTATTCATATCAATTAGGAAGAATGACAAATGTAGTTTAGTAATACCATTGTTACTGTGTTGTCATTCAGATGATTGATAGCACTTACTGGCACATTTTTGGTGAAAATGTCACAAAAAATACCTACTTCTAATCTCCACTCAGATTCTTTGCTCCCCTATTTATTCTGGTGAGCCACTCTCAGGAGAAATAGCTTTAAAGTACTCCACCTAGAGTAAAATTATCACTAATATACCTGCTGGAGTTTATGTTCCTTTCTTCCCTGTATACTTCCTTCTCAAACAAAAGACAAGTCAAACATCACCTGCCAAGGGTGCCCTGCTTGGTCACCTGTCTTCCCATGCAGCTCCCAGGCGATGCAGTTGTCCTCACGTGCCATCTTGTTGTGGTGTGTATCTAAATGTCCCCCCAAAGACTCATAGGTTTGTAGGCGCGGTTTTTGGCGACTGGCTCACAGGTGTGTGATACTGGATCAGTCCACTGATGGGTAGGTGTGATGTGGGAGGTGACGCCTAATGGGAAGATGGGTGTCCCTGTAGTTGTGACCCAGAAGGCTGTGCATCCCTTCTCCTCTGTTATGGGCTGCTACCTCCTGCCTGTTTCTTCTCTACCATGCCCATCTGCCATGACACCCTGCCTTGATGCCAGCTGATGATAAACTGAAACCTCTACTGTGAGCCAAAATGAACCTTTTCTCCTTTAACTTGTAGGTTCCATGTGTTTTGTTCTAGTAACAAGAAAGTAACCAAGACACATCCCTTCAGAATTTAAAGAGAGAGTTTACAGTAGATTAAAAGGTCATTGTCATGAGTTAAAGAGATCATTTTTAACTGTTAAAGAGGGTTATAATTCTTAAGAGACATGATCTATTTTCACTTTGCTCAAATCTGGGCTGGTTGTGATGTTCTTAACTGAGAGAAAATGGTGGATGTACCAAATGCCAGCTCAAGTCTCTGCTTCAAGAGGATGACAGTCTGAGAGCCCGGGCTACACACGAGACCTAGGAAATCATAAGACGTTCAAATTCCTTGCTAGAAAGACTAGAAGGAGATGTTCTGAGACACTATAGGGACAAAGTGGGAGAAGGACCCAGATGTTCCCATGGAGATACCAGGCACGTGGGTAAAACCATCATTTGTACTTAAGAGAAAGATAATCTTTAATTAAATACCACCAAGCAGTCTTGGTCAATGTCAGATGACACTGAAGTATCATTCAGCAAAATCTAGCTTGAATTCATGACCCAAAAAGCAGTAAGATAAAATGAGAACCGTCCATCACTGCATGTTAAGGCAGTTTATTCTTTAGCAACTGATGCAGTCGTCATGCAGTCCTTTTTCCCTCACTAATCCATTTCAGCAGCACTAGAGGAGAAGGTAGATCTTATCACTATCAGTTATTTTGATGGTAATTCCTTGAATCCCTTTTTAATTATTTTTATTCAATAGATCTAGAGCAGATCCCAAAAATATATACAAGAAAAGTTTTCATTGAAGAAACCTTTCTTGAAACAAATCCGAGTTACCTGTTCTCTCCTTGAATATTCCAATGATAGAGATTTATCTGTCTCACAAAGAAAACTCAGTCTTAATTATGGAAATGCTATTGCTAAGGGTACAAGAGAATGATTCACAGGTCAAGTGTCTCTCAAAACCTCCATGGCAGGAATTCTTGAGTTGTTAATGCTCTGCTATTAATCTGATTCAACAGTATGGCAGGCTTCTTTGCTCCAGCTTTTAGCTGCGATTGCTAGTTCGAAACATTTTTTGTTTGTTTGTTTGTTGTTTGTTGTTTTTGAGACAATGTCTCTGTATGTAGTCCAAATTGGTCTTGAATTCACTATGTACCCCAAGCTGGCCTCAAACTTATAGCAATCCTTCTGCCTCCCAGGTGCTGGGATTATAAGTATGTACCCCATACTCTGATTTTTTGTTTGAAATGTTAAGAGAAAGAATCTGTTTGGCTCAGTTCACTGATCTTTGGTCAGAAAGCTTTCAGTCAAACTTTGTATGACAAGTGACCAGCCTGGAATCTCTTGTCCTTGGATAAATTGTCCACCCAGATCTAATCAGCTGTGACCATCTACCTAGGTTATACGCTTCAGAATACAATTATTTATGGGACAGAATATGAAGGTAGAACATCTCTGAGAAGTGGATATAAGGAAACCAACATTCTGAAATACAGCTATTATATTTTATTTTACACGCAAGCCTTTAGCATCTGAAAAAACTTAACAATGCCTACACATGATCATCTACTTAACTGTGGTTGTAATCATTAGGGTCAAGTCAGAAAAAAGAAACTATGTAAATTATTTTAATAGCTAAATTTAATAGAAAGAACTGTTACTCTACTATTAGAAAACTGAAAAAGTGAAAAAAGACAGCAAGGTTCACACATGAAGAAACTCAGCAATCACCTTATGGTTATGAAAACAAAGAAAGATGATGAAATTTCTAAAACTCAGAATTTTATGAGAGGAACTTTTCAAAGCTAGAAATCAGACCTCTGAGAAAGAGATTCAGTTTCTTGGGTAGTGACACCTCAGGCATTCCAACCAGAGAACTTAACCGGGACATATGACTCTGAGGAGGTGCATTGTTAGGGTACCTTGGCAATAGAGCTAAGTAGAATTAGAACAAATTGAACTATAATTCAGCTTTCCATCACTATTAACAAAACTGAATCTAACTAACTTTATGAAGAAAAAGATGTCTATTTAGCCCAAAATTTGGATGCTAGAAGTCCACAGTCAGGCAGCTCCCACTGATGGGTCTCTAGTGAGGAGTGCGTGAGGGAGGGAGACCACTTCTCAAGCCAAAGTGAAAAAGCCAAAAAAGGCCAAGTAAAAGGTTGTGCTCACTCTCTTAACAGTTAACCACAGGCCCCACAACAAGAGGCAATGTAAGCCCTTTTGAGGTTACATCTCCAGAGACTTTGCATTGGCCTTGGGCTCTCAAAGTTCTCCTAAGAGTGCCACACTGATGAGCAACATATGAAAACTTGGGGGACAAACCACATCCAAATTTAACTATGAATCAATAAATCTAAATAAAACCAATATAATATTTTCACTTGTTCAGGCCAATTCATTGTTTATTATAGACACAGAAGTGTGCCACACTAGAAATTTCAAGTGAACAGCAGGTTTTGTTTTTTTTTTTGTTTTTAATATATGAATTTTTACCATACTGGGATTTACTCTAGTTAACTTTACAAATTTAAGTTCTAGAATACAATTTATCTACAAAAGCATTCATGCTTAGTTTTGGTGATTTTATCATTCTAATGAGTTTTTTTCTGTTTTTTAAAAATCTGTCACCTAAGACACTGATTTTTCCCAGTTTAGTTTAGCACAGATTGGTCCTCATTTTCTGAGTGCTTACTGTAATAGTTAATCGTGGTGCCACCCGGTGGAGTAGCTTAACACAGGTTTGGGTTTGTCTGAATGCCTGACTTCCTGCAGAGGACCCACCCCGGATGTGAGTGTTAGCAACCAGAACACTTGTAGCCTGGGTGGATTAAAAAGGGAAACAAGAGGGCAATCTGCCCTTTCATTCTTCAGAGGAGCTCCAGTCTTTGCAATTGCCCTTGGATGTCCATTTCCAGGCCCCGAGTGCAGACTTTTCAGCAATCCAGTAAGTATTCTTCAGCTTCCAGATTTAGCTTCTAGGACTCTTTGGTCAACTCCAGATCACTAACTTCAACTGGCTGCTCCAACTCTCCAGAGTGCAGACGGCCCATTTTCACTCTGCCATCCTGACTCTTCAGACTGCCGCTGTAAACTCACCTTATAAATCCTGTTTATATCATATATGTGATAGTAGATAGATATGACTAAATCTGTTCCTCTAGTAAGCCCTGATGTACTCACTGATGCCACACTTTAATTCTTTTCACTTGTTGGGTAATGAATAAAAAGCTCACTAAATGTTGCATCACTCAAATATTTTTCATGGAATGGGCCTATGACTTTCTTGTTCTTCATCACTTATAGAGTTTCCAAAGATATTTCATAATGTTATTTCTATATTTTCCCAAACCTCACTCCTTTCTGTTAATGCAATTTATTGGTTTGTATTCCTATTTACCTTCATCTTTTACCTAAAATTAATATATCTTGTATTTATTATTACAAATGGAATTTTTTTTCAAGAAAACAAACAGGGAGACTTATAACAATGAAGACAAGTTTTGGCTAAATTGAATAAAACTAGAGGGGAAATCATGATCAAATATTTAGAATTCAAAGAGAAATGTTTAACCAGAGGCAATTATGTGAATGACCTGGGTAGTTTGTATTTTGTTGATTTGTGTGTCAGACCATATGTGGCACCACTACTGACAATACTAATTTAATTTGTAAGGTTATAGATCTTGTATTTAGGCAAAAATATCCAAACAACTCTCAGGTGATTCTGCCATACACCCCCAACTAAAAATCAAAAATTTAGAGCTTTTCAAATCATTCTTCATAGAAAACTACTTTTTTCATGTCTAAAACCAGAAACTCTTTACTATAATAACCTATAGAAACAATTTTATTTTGTGAAATGGTTTTAAATAAGCCTTCATATCTTAAATAATAATGATTAAAATTTGTCATTAAGAATAATTCTCTGACAGATAAAGGTTTAAAGTAAAATTATTTTTGTTATTGAAGTGACTGTATTTTTTCACTTCTTTGATTTAATAGTTTAAAAAATTAATGATCTCTCTGTCTTAGACATTAGATATAAAAATAATTTGAGTCTCATTCAGCAGAAAGCTGAATAAAAGACTTCTCATAGCTTGAGTATTGAATGAGAAATATTTGTAGAATACATAAACACTCAATAAATAGTAATTTCCTGCCTTCAGAATTGAAACTAAAATGTAAGTTTATAGTGAATGTACAATTTCCTGTATTGATTAGTCAACACTATGACCATATATCAAGTTATAGATACTATAGAAGCACTTCAGAACCAGACAGCTATGAGATCCTTGCCCTTAACGAAAACAGTCTCATATGAAATGGATACAATGGAAGAGTAGCCTCTTCCCTAAGTTATACTCATATGAACTCCTTAAAAGTCTGCAATTCTGACAAATGAATTATTACTAATGTGGAACAAACCGGTCATCCTCCATTACTGGGGCAATCATAACAATTTATCTTACCAGTCACTTTTGGACCCCTACTGACCACAAGGGCTATCTCACCCACCCATCTATGAAATCACTGTTATGTCCCTAAGAGACAGCTGTCCAAGGCTGGCCCGGCCACCCAAACACAAATACTGAGCTGGAGAATCCCCTTGAATCCACTAGATTCTCATCCATACTCGGCTTCAGTACAGCCTTACTACCATAATATGAGCCTATGAGCTACAAACACTAAGGCTGTGAATTATCTTAATACCCAAGATTTCTTAAAGATTTATTTTTAAGATGAATACTAAATATTTCTTTACTATTTGTTTTCTGGAAAGTGTTTAAAAAAAAAACCAAGATAATAAAAGTAGCCAAGGCAGTGTTTTAACATTTACTTTTTCTCTGATCTCAGTCTATTAGTCTTCACCAAAACCTTACTGGTGAGAATTTAAAATGTTAAATTCACTTTGGAATACAATTTGGCACCTTTTAAAAATGTTAAACATAAACTTGTTGTATGAATATAAAATTGCCATATGAAGCAATTCTACCCCTCAGAGTCTACTCAAGAGAAATGAAAACATATGTCCACATAAAACTTATACATAAATGTTAACAGCAGCAGTATTCATAAGAAACAGAAAGTGGAAGCACCCCACTGTCCATAATCTGATGAATGAACAAAAGGTAGCATGTCCGTACAATGTAATATTATTTAGTGAAAAAAATATGGAAGTACGTACTACCACATGGATGAACTTCAAAATCATTAAACTAACTAAGAACCATACAGATGAACTTTGAAAGCACTAAGCTAAGTAAAAGAAAGCAGTCCGAAATAAAACACACCAAGCTATATCTCTTCTGGGTATCTTCCTGAGACAATTGAAGTGGCTGTAGTATAGTCATACAAGCATACCTATATTTATGGTAGCAAAATTCACAGTAGCTAAATTATGAAATTGGCTTATATTTTCATCAACAGATAAGTAGATAAAGAAAATGTGCTAAGTATACATAATAGCATACTTCTCAGCCACAAGATAGGATAAATTTGAGTCATTTGTAGGAAAATGGATGGATATTGAGACCATAATATTAAGTGAAAAAAATTAAACAGAAGGTTAACTATCACATGGTTTCTCTTACATAATATAAGAAAAGAGTAAAATAAAAGACAACTGATAAAAAGGGAAGTGGATTTGGTAGACACAGGAAGGAGATCTAGGAAAAGAGGGAAGAGAGAGGGAGTAAAATGATCAAAATATGGTACCTTTTTATGTACCAATTCCCCAAGATAAATGTAACTATTATATATTGCAACATATACTGATTAAAAATTGAAAGAAAATAAAACACAAAGTACACCACTTGTTACAAAACTTGTGTGATAGGTAACTATATGCATAGGAAGGGCAAATTATGGTTTACTTAGAACTTGAGGTAAAGAAAAATGCTAATGGCCATAGTAGATTCATTTGGAGGATGTAATGAAAAGAGCTTAAAATTAAATTACGGTAATTTTTAGGCAACAATATAAATGTACGAAAATTTTTTTCTTATGGTGTTATCATAACCTTTTCAATACAAAGAATTTATAGGCATAAAATCAAAATAGCAGAAACTATTTTGTTGCTAACATGTTAGCTCATAAAGTTTCATTAGAAAAAAAAAACAAAAGAAAACATTAAATTAGAACTATCTGAAGAAACCCACAGGACCAAGAGATTATTTAAAATAGGTATATCTTCTACTACATGGTCTCTAGGAAGAGTTGACCCAAATGAATCATGTTGATGTGGAAAAAAACAAAGCAAAGTTGTAATATTCATGAAGCTGAACTTACCTTCTACTATACAGAGAAGCAAACAGATGTGAGCGTCCTTGCGTTCACATTCCAGACTAACACAGTCCATTCGTGTACTCTGTGTTCTTGCCTCCCATAAGTATGAACAGGACACTCTTCTCTTGTTAAAAGTTAATATTTTATTTTGATTCCAGACTGATTTTAGTAACAGGAATTTTTAATTATATCTTTATAATTATATGGTCTTTTTTTAATCTCCATTTTTGTAGAGACTTCTTTTTCTGTAGCATATAAGTGTCTTGAAGTCTATTTTTTCTAAGTAGGGAAAAATAACCCTCATTTCTATATCCTTTCATAATTTCTATTTATCTTCACTCCCTTCTTTTTATTTTTTATTCTTTTAGAATAATTCACTAGGGTCACTAACAACTTTCTAAATTTAACAAATCTTTCTTGACACAGTTCTATCTTAGATTCTGTATCACCTAATTCCATCTTACGCATTTCTTATGTCTTCTTTCCAGTTCTCCTTCTCCGTCAAGCCATCACAGATGATGTGAGTGTCGAGAATTTTATCTTCAGCTGCCCAACACACAGCCTCTACGTGGCTCTTAATTATGCTCATAATGCTTATGGGTACTGTTGTCATCTATCCAGTTGTCCAAAACACCAATTTGAACATCTTTCTATACCCTTCTCTTCCTTTATTTCACCTTCTCACCCAAAGGATTCTCTAATTATATCAATTCAGCATGCCAAATATATCTGAACTATGTTCTTTCTTTTCCATTTCCATTGCTATAACCTTCTTTGGCACTCTTAGTGCTCTCTGATAACCAATTATAAAAGTCTTCTAGCCTCAAATCTTATTCTCCTCCAGCTAGCATTTTAATCTGCTTTTTACCTTGGAACTAAGAAAACCTTTCTAAAATATAAATCTAATCATACTCATTCCAATTTTTAAAATTCTTCTAGAGATTCCAGTGCCAAAATGATTAAGTTTTGAGTTCTCAATGCCTCACTCAGTGCTCTTTGTGATTTACTCTTTGTTCTATGCCACTCTTAGTTACACACCTAGCTTCTGCTGTAGCTATTGAGTGGCACATGCCTGCTTGAGTGTCCTGACTTCTCTAATGCTGTTTCTGCTGCACTGAATGCTATTACTTCTCTTTTATATGTGATGAAACTATGCTGCTATGGTTTATGTGTAGATGTCCTCAGAGGTGGACTTTTCAGAGCTGGTTGAATCCAGGGTGTTTAATACTAGGATTAAGGGTGTGTGGTATTAAATTAAATCCACTGATTAAAATTAGCATAGTTCTGGGTGTGGTGGAATGAGTTTGCTGAACCAGAAACCCCGACCTGGGTGTTGGTGGTACTATCTAAAAGGCTTGCAGCCTGGGTAGGATGGAAAGGAAAAGGCGGACTCTCTGCAGCTGCTCCTCTCTCGCTGCCTCCTTACTGCCCTGCCATGGACTGTTTCTCCTCTGTGATATTTCTCTGCCACTGTCCTGCATTGGAATCAGCAACCTATGGACTGAAACCTCCACATACTGTGAGCTGAAATAAACCTTTCTCTTTCTCTTTAATTTGTGACAGCCAGGTATGTTGTTCCACCAATGAAAAACTAACTAAGTAATGAAACTCTTCTCAGTATCTTTTTGAAATTCCATGTCTCCTACAGTTTTCTTGGCCTCTTATGAAGGAGGTTTGTACTTCATTTCCTAAAATATGTTTTTATTTTATGTTGACTATATAATATAAAAATATTTAGTTGTTTGTGGCTCATGTCACATAATGCTGATGTTAATAATAATAATATACCCAAATTGTATTGTGATGAATATGCCTTGAAACACTATAAATGCCTCATGTTTATCAACTCAATCTTCAAGTAAGCTATAAAGTAACATTATTATCCCTATTTTACAGAAGAGATCATCGAGACATAGAAACCTTAAAAATTGTCTATTATCCAAAAAGTGGTAAGGAGGAAAAGCAAAATTAGAAAAACTGGTGATAAAAAACAATACTTTTTAGTCAGTATTTCAAATTTCTCTCACACACTCTGACACCTGAGCTCTGAGAATGGAAGTTGTGTATCTTATTTATCTTTGTAACTAGTGTCAGGAATATTACCTGACCATAGCTGATGCCTAGATCCTCACTTAAGGGCCAACTTCAGAAGGATTTACACTAAATTCTAAATATATTTTTCAATGAAATTGATTTATGTATGTTTCCAAATAAAATTAAGAAAATATGTAATATATAAATAAATGGAAGCACCTGTAGACTTAGTTCTAAAATAATTTACAGTTTCAGGAGACAAAAAAATACACTTAGGTATTAGTCACTGCACATCAACACAGTAAAGGTGCATCACAAGACGGATGGCAATTCTGAAAAGTCATAAGATCATTGATCAGCTAGGCACTGAAACAGAAATTCCGTTACTCCACTGGCCTTCAAGGGCATGAAATAGGAGTTTGTGCCATGAAGCATTTCTGCAAATACACTGTGAAATATGGTGCTCTTCTGAGTAGCAAGATGCTTCAAACTAGAATCATTGTCTTAAATCAATACTGGGTCTTTCCTCCCCTATTTTCTATCCTATAAGGCATTAAAATTTCAGAAATAAGAAACTGCTTCGGTGGACACAGTATGATAGGGGTGTTGCTCTTTATAGATGTGTTAAAGAAAATAGTGTTCCTGCCTTCAAACACCAGCCAGTGAGAATTAAAGCAACTGTCAGCCCTAAGAACCCTTTACTTGAAATATAAAGTTGTTTAAGTTCTATTTCATATGTGGAAGGGTATCAGAGAAAAATACTTCAACTGTGTAAATTGTAACTTGTAAAACTTCAACTCATTTTAGGGGACCATGTCTGCAGCACTCAGCTTGGCAACCGGTTTTCAGATGTATGAAACTCTAGAAGGCAACCATACTTTTAAAAAGGTATATACAAAGGAATATGTGCACATGTAGATATATACTGATTATCTTGTATGCTCACACTGTCTCCCTCTCCCCTTATATGCACATTTGTAAACACATATATAGTGCACAAAAAAATGCACATAAGATAATGGAGTGGTTATAGGCAATAAAATACATACAGGTTCTCCTCTGTTTTCTTCATTTTTTAAACTATATAGCAAGTTATTTCCTCCCTTTGTTTCAGGCTTCTTTTTTATTTTTAAGATGAAACAAGATAATTTTCTTACAAAATTTTTGTCAAGACTAGAGTCTTTTTCTAAGTTTTCATTTTTGTGTTTCACATAGCATGTGTATTCAACCATTACTATTATTACTAATAAAATACATGCATAGGATAGAATAAAAGAAAAAAGAGGAGAAAAATTGGCATAAAAATAGGGGTGGGCATGGAATTACTGATAATGATGAATAACAGCACTTGGCAGAGGTGTGAAGTACAAAATACAGCCTTATTCTCCAAACCAGGCACTTTGAGAGAGGCTAACTCCATCCTAACCTGCTCAGAACCATTATGCCTTTATTTATCAGGCAAAAATCCTATCCTTCATTTGTCAGGCTTAATTCAGACAGAGATGCAAATAACTGATGAAGGGATTTTACCTGCTCTGTAGTCTGCATTTTGTTGTGAATTAGAGCCTTGGAACCCTGTGCTAACAATCTAAAGCTCTTTTGTGTTGGTAGAATAAAAATACGCAAGGGTGAGGTAGCAGAGTATAGTATTTATTAGTAGAACATTAAAAACGCTGTTAACTCCACTGTAACTGCACAACTACTACATGCAACTCCAGCAACACAAAACTCCTATCTGGTATTCCTAAGGAAACAAGGCCTTAAGCTCTGAGACCCATTGAAAGTTGCACACATACCCATTTTCATTCTAGGCACAGTCTTATGATATTTTTGAAAACACAATATGATAGACATTAAGTAAATAAAGCAAGAAACAGCACACATGTAAACATTATATGAAAAAAGAGAAAAAAATCTTGATATCTAAGATTAAAAAAAGATGAATAACTTACAAAGAGCAAAAGCAATGAGTACAGTGGAATTAAATGTTACACATATAATCATATATAATCCAAAAATGTCCTAAGGAATTATTGAGGTGCCAAGTTAGAGATAAGCATGCCATTTCTTGTTAAGTCTGGAGTCAGCTTTTCCTTGCAGTGTTGGAGCAGATCAATATTTATGTGAGAGTGTTTGAATTTAGGGTTCTATAGTATAAAACACATGTATGTCTTTGAAACAATAGAAGCACACAAATATGAGAAGTTCCAAGTTGGCTTAAATCAAGATGCTCCCCGTATGGAAACCCATGTATAACTGACTATGCTATTTAAATTCTTTAAGCAACTCATTTATTCTCTCTTCCTCTCCCCTTTCCTTTACTTTCCTTGACATTGTGTACCTGCAGCTGAATTTATAGAAGCTAAAGTCTTTCATGGTAAGAGCCCATTACATCAAGATAAAAACTGGAAATAGAAATCAGAGAATTCATAACATAAACACTCCAAGAACTCCTAGAACACTTGGCTTTTTGATGCCTTAATTGGACTTATTTTAGCCCACCTTCTATTATTATTAAAGCTTTTTGTTCATTTATAGATTCTTTAGATTGCAGGATCCAGCAGCGGCCCTGAGAATAATCACTTTTTGAGGGACTCAATTAGAGGGTGACACTTGGGTAACTCTTTTAATCACACTGTAAAGCAGGTACACATTTTTCACATTTATGGAAACAGAATCAGAGCTACCATGTTCCAGTTTAGAGCTTCCAAGGAGCAGAACCAGATCAGGAGTCTCATCTCTCTGGTCCTCAGGTACACACGCCTCCCACAGCCACGCAGGCAAGGCGATGACACCTCAAGGCGTACTCACAATAGAAGCACATAACTGATCACTGTTTCCTACCATCATAGATGCTTCTTTAAGAAATTTCCAAGTACTCTCTAACACTGCCCCTAAAAAAGCACAGAAGATGAAACCTGTGGCCCATGCTGACTATCACACTGGGACACTGTCATTCATTTTGGTGCCTCGTGTCTAGGGACATTACAAATATTTGTTGAAAGAATGAATAAAGCACTAGTACTGAAAAAGAGCAAAACAAGTTTGGGAATGAAAATGGAATGGAAAACTAACAATGCATACAAATAGAATGGAAGTCCTTTGTTCATTTCCTGCACATTGGGATTTGCATGAAATGAATAAGCTGAATAGACTAGCAAACTCTGGATTTTAGCAAAGGTTTGGCTATTCACAACAGAAACATGATGAATTTCAAACTAAAGGCTCACCACATTTACGTAAAAGAAGCCTGCTCTTAGATCACCTCACTTTCATGCTAAAAAATGGAAAGGTCAGTGTGTTTCTAGAAACATTTTCCTCTGAGGAGATAGCATTTCTTAAAATGACAACCGAGCAAGACTGCATAGCATGCTAAAAGTTTAGTGGCTCTTATAAAGCCCTTTTAGGCAATGAGTCATTATAATTTGCTTCTAAACAATCTCTAAGTTTGCTTACTAGGTAAGGATAAAATCTCTGAAAATTGTACAGTTCTTAGGGTTAATGCCAAAGACAATGGGGAGACAGTAGTGGGGAGAGACTAAGGTAAAGGATTAAAAAATAAGTTGACCAGTATCTAATCAATACAAAAAATTATCAGGGCCACTAGTACTTATCTACCAAATAGTATGATAAATGTTAGCATTCATAGGTTTCAATCCATACCCCAAGACTCTGAGTATATAGTAAAATTTCTTTTTTTATTAAGGATTCTCTAATCAATAATTTCAGGGAAAAATGCAAAGTTTTGCTTTGTAGCAAATGTAATCAGTTATAGCCATTAGTTATTACATTAATTATGAAAAATAATACATACTTTGAAGAGATCACTTTTTTCAAATTCATAGTCAGGTATGGAAGGAAGACAAAATGCATGTGATTTTGTGACACAAGGAATAATCATGGGTTTGAAGTTGTAGTAAACACATCACTGCATGCAACATAATAAGAGAATTTTCTTCTCTGTGCTTTATATCACAAGGAATGGAGAGGAGAAATAGTGGGGTTTGCTGGCCCTTCCCCTCTGTTTGTTACCCACTTTACGCCACCAGGTCCCTCCTAGCCACAGTGGCATCACTGTGCTGCTGTGAGAAAGAATCTTTCTTCTTCTGACATAAGGACTTCAAAGACAAGAGTTTATCCAAGGAATGACTTTATTTCGCACAGAGTTGCTGTTTCGTTGTATAGTTTTAAGAAGTGTCCCACATCCACATGTGAATAAAAAAGGCTGAATACAAAGTTTAATTATCTCCTGATGTTAACATTCCACCACGATCCCTGGATCTTGTCTTATTTCAATATAGAATAATCTCCTCAAATACATTGCTATTCTCCCTTATGAGAGAAGGAAAGAGAGTGCAGCAATAGCCAAGCACGACGTTCCTGTGGTTTCTGGCTGGAGACTGAAAAAGAAGGAAAAGAAGGACAGAGGAAGCTGAGGGCTGCCTCTTCCCATCGCTTGCTTATGCTACTAGGATAGAACTTGGATGCTCTCAGGGTTGGACAGCTACAATAGAAACACATCGCTAGAAGCTTTGGTCTCTACCCAAGCGTTAGCAGAACAGCACCTTCAACTCTGCTACTCATCTCTTTCTTATGTCAATACTTTATACACAGTGTAAAATCCAAGCATGCTCCAAGTTACTGCTGCATCTCTTCACTGCAGAATGTTTTAACTATGAAAAATTGTTCCCCTATTAAGTGAAAAAAATAATGTCACTCAATTTCCTTAAAACCCAAGATGTGTGATGTACATGTACCAACTTCCCACAACAAATACCATCACTATGTACTGCAAACATGTACTAATCAAATACAAATTTTAAATTTAATAAACCCAGTGCATAATATTGCCAATAACAAATACTCTATATTCTTTATATCAGAAATATTGTATTTATATTTCAGTATCTAATATCTGTGTTTCCTTTGAGTGAGGGGGAATATTTCTGTCTTTATGGTTTTATTGTTTTTCTACCAGATGATTAGAGAACCAAAGTATCAGCCTTATAGATGTCTGAGGCAATCCCGTCCTGTCATTTTTTTATGCACTTGCTGACTCAATGTCATAGAATAACTGTGTTACTTTCTGCTTTCCCTGACAGTCCAAAGAAGAAGTAATGCATACAAATCATTTTACTGTTTAAAAGTTTTGAATAAAACATGCTAACCTTGTCATACTAAGTGACAGACAGAAATGTCACCATTGTTTGCCAGGGACAAATAATCCATATACTTCATGTATAATTCATCTGATCTTTAAGAATGTTTAACAACATAGAATTTAGATAAATTTCAATGTTATGATGCATCAAACTTCCTTTATCAATTTAAACACGTGCTTCATCAGTTTAAGTCTTCATTTATATTACTCTATTTTTGTATTAACTATGACAGATTTAGAAATTCCTATTTGTAGAAAAAATTATAGCTGTACTGGTCATCAGCTTCTGGCTATGTTCCTGGCTCAGGTCTTAACTAGGAAACACTCATGTAACCCAAAAGTTATAAATCTGACAGAGACACCCTACCTGCAAACACAGGTACCTACAAGTCTTGAATAGAGCATTTCATGTCTGAAAAACTCAAGATTTCCATTCTTTCCAAAGTAAGATTTCAATGAGTTTCAAAGTCTTTCTGTCAATCAGTGCTGAACAGTTGCAGGCCAGAAAATGAGTTAACTGCGGAAAACACAGATGAACAAGGATATTTTTACTCAAGCTCCAAGTGAGCTGGACAAGCCTACACGTCCTGCAACAATAGCCTACGTGGGGACTTAAGAGCATCAGATTGAACTGGTCTTTCCCTGACATCATCAAGCAAAACAAATTCCTTCAAGAGGAGAGGGGACATTTGGTTGATGGTGTCCTCAATGCAGAACGTAAACTATGGCAGAAGCATTTAAGAAATGATTTCCTGAGCTTAGGAAGAAATTGAGCACCTGGACATTCAAACAAATTTAGATCTTCATAAGCATCTTTTAGAAGCTTATTTCCTCTTTTAGGAAAACTAATCATTTCTGTAATTTGATTTTGCTAAGGACCATCGTCATTTCATCTAATTCAAGATGTTTCCTTACCTATAAGCCATAGAGAGATTCTGCCCTTGGAGATCATTTTACTTCAATTAAAATCACTTGATAAAATCATTAAAATTTTCATGATTCAGTGGATAAGAATTGTGAGGGTTTTTTTTATCCTCCAGAAGGAGGCAGGGAAAGCAAGAACTTACTTACACATATATATCACAGTTCATAAATTCAAAATTCGTGCATTGAAACTGTCCTTTGCTTTGTATTATCTTACTTGCATTTTGCATATAACAGCTTAGAATCTCTAAATCACACCTAGGTGCACAGACATATGGACACAAACAAACATTTGCTTCTTTCTTTCTAAGTACACTGGAAAAGGCAAATCGTTTTTCACTAATTGAACTATCTCCTTTGTGAACTATTCAGAGTAGTAAAAAGCTATACAAGAAATTCATTTAAATCTTCAAAGGAAGAAAACCCAGTAGTATATGGTTGAATAAATGAAACTATGAGAAATTATTAAAATTTATATGTTGCACTTATGAAACAGCTTATTTTTAAGAAAGATTTAATATATTTTAAGATGCTCTGTAGAACTTCTCTTCCAAAAACCTATTGGAAAAGGGTAATTTTTAATACTGCTAAGTTGTTTCCAATTTTTACATAGCATTTTTTTCTTGTTTGAACATATACAGCTCCTTTCTGGTCTTCCTAAGTGTTTATGACACTCATCATAAATAAAAATATTTAAGAACAAGTGTTTGGCAAGGTGGAGGCCCTAGTTCTCTAGAATGGCTTGAATTCTTTATGTAGGTAGGAGATTACATCTACTGCAAAAGAAATTCAGACATTACTGGCCTGAAAGAGTTAACATTAGTCCTTAAATAAGTAATTTACACCAGAAATTACTAACAAATTTTCACATTTCAGTCACAGTATACATATGTCCATAGATTTCCATTATTTTCCAACAGTTCTAATTTCATTGTGGAACATTTACCAGATGGAAAGGGGCCATTTTATGGGCTTTTGGCAGATAGAGGAAAAGTTGGCTCTGCTAAATGAAAATCCCGTGTTTGAAGGGCCCGTGAAATTGGCAATAATTGACTTTTGAACACACAGAGAATTTAAAATCTGTTTTTATTTGCAACAAGACAAAAGATTTCTTTGAAGTGATTTTTGTTAACTCTTTGAACATTTCTTTTTGTTAAAACTAAGCCTTCATTTGGAATCAATTGGGAAAAATATACTAAATGAGTTCCTTTACTAATTCTAATCCTTAATATCACTGTGATCACTTTTTTTGTTTTTAATATTATGAAAATGTTTAAGGGCAGAAAATGTAATTTATCAACTGATACTTAGAATAATTGTGTGTTCTTCTAAGCCTCTATTTTCCAGAGATAATGTTAGAGAAACATGAAGAGATGAATATTAACTAGTTATCTATTCTTATGTAATAGATATAACTATTATTTCTCATCTCTAACTATAATTTACTTCCATCTGTTTTAGTTATAGTATTTTAAAAATTATGTTATTTTAAAAATGCTTCTTCTAGAGTCATTCATTTAGGGGATTCAGAAAAATATTTAGTATATTTCCAAGAAAGATTGGCTTTAACACTAAGTTTGGTGCCATTATTTCTTACTCAACTATTTTCTACTTCTGCTTAGAATTTTCTTTTCCACTTGAAAGTACCTGATGACAGAAACAGTGAATGCTTCTGGGTTGTGAGAGGAGAATTTGGCCAGACAGTATGAACAGTCCAACAGAAAGCTGGAGAGCTCTGACCATGGCTTTTTGACAAATAGTTTGTGTATTCAATAGGGCAGTGTGAAAAAAATATTGCAATTATGACTCTGATAACTATAAACAAGTTTTACAGTTTTTAGGAAATCAGGGAACCAGGAGGCTAAAATGAGATAATAGCTGCTTTGTAACATTTTGCCACTTTAATGGTAAACTAAAGAAATCAAGTGATGAAACTCTTCTCATTTAGAGTAATATTTCCTAATTACCTAAATTCTAAGAGAAATATTCATAAGTGTGGTTATGTCAAAACATACTGTTTGTTATGACTAAAATAAAATATTTCAAATCCATAAATCTCATTTACCTTAATAAAATGCACCATACTAACACTTCATTATGTAAAGCTCATCGCTGTTTGTGCTTTTCCAACAGTGGTATGAAATCAATTCACTTGGTGTATCTCATAAAATGAATCACACTGACCAAAAACCACCGAGCATGCAGTAGGCAGCCCTTGCTGTCTCCCTCAGATCCCTATTTCAGAAGCCCAAATGTGGAAGCTACGTTTTCTGTGCTCAGGTATTTTTGAATGTGGGTGGTGGTAGAGACAGTCGATGTTTCTCAACACACACTAATGAGAATTTCAAATTTTTCAGATGGGAATACTTAGCTGTGGTAGAAAAGCACTTCTTAATCCAAAGAAGACTGAGGAGGAAAAAGAAAATAGAAAAAGGGACCCCAGGAGACTGCATTTCAAATGTATGTATCCATGGTAGTGTATTATGATCCAGTAGCATGGAAGGATAAAGTTGTTTATAAACAGCATCCAGAGAATGAATCGATTGGTGAGAATTTATTTTTGTTTCAAAAGTACCTTGATAAGTGATACGGACATGACAAGGTTATTCCAGGAAAAGAATTGGAAAGAGGATGAATGAGCACTGCTGTGGGCCACTGAGAGGTCTGCTCCCTCTTTCTTCTAAAAGAAGCAATTTAGAATATCAAGCCTACAGAATTTCTCATAAGCTAGAAGATGATAAATAAATGATCTTCTGGAAATGGAAGAGATATACCAATTCCATCCCTCTGAAGAGGAAAGAATGATTATCACGTGGTAATCTCCCACACCCTACTTTTCCAAGCATTTATGAAAAGAACGTGAAAAATTGGAGGAGAAAATGAGAATTTAGGCAGTGGTGGCAAAATCTAAGAATGCAAACTTCCTTTCAAGAGGGCAGAAGCTTAACACCCTTGAGAAAAAGACAGCCTAGATAAATGCCTGAGGCTGTAATATCTGAGGATGTCTAAAGTATAACAGGAGTTTATGTGCAGTGCTGAGAGGCAACATAAACTGTTTTCTGGTGTTCTTAATCCTCAATTAATTCTTGAAATTCACAAGTTCCTTTGCTAATGTTAGCTTGAGGAAAGTACAAGGAGAATTCCATACAAATAAAAAGTTTCAGGAAATAAGATGCACAGAAGACATCACAATACTCAGGGAGAAATGGAAAACCAAAGCAAAAGTAACTAAGATGAACTTGAGGTCTCCAGTAACTCTCAGATTGGAGGTGGAAGATCATAGTTTCACCAAAGTGTGCATACTGGCAATGATAACTGCAGGATTTTTCTTGTCTTGGTCTGTTTGTGTGGAAATACCATCAAAGGACATAGGATATATAGTCAATTGGTTCTAAGGTAATGATTGTGAACCATCATCTTCCTCAAATGATGAAAGCCATTCACAGTGATATAGACAGAGGGTCAAACTAGAAATATTACAAATTTATGTATTGTGTGCCAGAAAAAAATTTTAAAAGATGAATCTTTTCCTCTGTTACAATGTTTTGACTGCTCTCATATGGAATTTTTTGTTGTTTCTGTTTGACCTTTTTGTATTTGTGCTTGAGGTGATAGCTAGAAAAATAGCATATGGAAGGGGAAATTGATCAAGAGAGCAAAATGTCTAGATGTAATAGAGTAAGAATGAGACGATAGGAAAACACATAAAACAGGGCACTGACAGATTCGTGGTGCAGTTCTGTCCAACAGCTTTTGTCTTTGTTCATGTGTTTTGTTGTTTTGAAATAAGAGTTTAGTTCAGAGGTATACTCACTAGTCATGTAATCATCATCAGTGACCAACCTACCTCCACAACATACCTCCAAAAGAAGTTCAATCTTTCTTTTGTCCACATAAACACAAATTCTAGAGCCACTGATCAAGTCCATTTATGACAGAAAGTAGTTCAAAGCAGAGACTCAGGATATGGCCCATATCCTGATCCAGCTCCATGATACTGAAGCAAGTTACATCCCCTATCTGTCTATGCCTTAGCTGCTTCATCTGTAAGTGGGAATATTACATTATTTAATGCCATAAAGCATTTTTAAGGACACAATGAGCTTTACATGTAATGTACTATAAGTAAGATCAGTGCCTGACATGTACAAATGATGTCTTATTTATTGCTATAATTCATACCAGTAGCACTGGTATATAAAGCAGCAACGTATCTAGAATATAATGGTTGTTCACTGAGAGTGAATGTCATCCCTTTTTTTCTACTACCCCTCCTGCCTCCAGATGGATGTACAAATCCTTTGGCCTTCCATGTCCAAAGTGCCTGGCACTTTAGAGCCCTGATCCTCCAGAACTCAACCTCACGTTATAACTTGATGCAGACAAGTGATAAATGTTTTAACACAGCTATTGATCTCTGAGCTACTTAAAGACTCTGCATTTTAAAGATAGAAAAGGCTTCCTACACTGCTGACTCCAAATCTTTTACCTTGTTTCTCAGGACTCTCAATATCTTTATTTAGTTTAGCACAATACTCTAACCAGTGATGGAGAAACTTAGAAACCAAGTTTTAGAAATTGCAAACCAAAACCTACTTATTTATCACAAAGCAGTGACACTGCAATTAAACCTGAATACTGAGGTTTTAGTTTAAAATAAAGCTGTAATCCAATGCCACTCAGCTGCTGGGGCAACTTGGTTCACATGCCAACATTGAGGGCTCTGTATGCCTACGGTGGCATACACACCATCGGCTCACCACCACTGTATCCTTGACACTACGTTTACCTTCCTAACTCCTAAAACAGTGGTTCTCTTTCTTGCCTACACAGCAGAATCATGCAAAGCTTTAAGAATAGCAAGATCATAGCAACAATGGCTTTAAGTGTGCCTGGCCACTAAAATCACCAGGTAGAATGTTCACAACCATCTCCATCCTGTGGAGCAACCTCAGCACATCACTTGGAGTCTGGTACGGCCCTTTCCAGCATCCCCTATCACCAGAGCACCCCCAGGAGGGCCCTCAAGACCTAGTTGGGCCCCACCTAGTGACCCCTGAGTGGCCCAGAGCTGGATGCACTACACCTCATGAGCTGAAAGTGCATGAAATAATTTCTATCCCATGGTGCAGCCATGGGATATCACTCAGAGCCTGGGCAGGCCCCACACAGTGTCCCCCACCACTGGAGGACCCACAGGAAGGTCTATCTGGGCCTAATTGGGCCTCAACCAGCAACCTATAGTGGCTGGGAGCCACATGGTGAGACCTGTCTAATGACCTCCACTCAACTAGTGAAGCTCCCTGCAGTAGGGATAGATATTATCAACCCAAGAAATAACTGAGACCATATCTTTAGCTTCCTTAAGGAAATACAGGAAAATGAGCAAAATGCAATGTCAAACCTCCAATGTATGCCAAGCAAGCCTAGGAGACATAGACATAGAAGAAAATGTAAGCTATACACCTAAAACTCCTGGAATCATAGCAACTGAAGTATAGGAAGCTATAAAAGAACTCGGATCGAAATAATCTCCCACATAAAAGAAGAAATGATAAATGTAATGAAAGAAACGCTGAACACATTTAAAGAAGACATAGCTAAACAATTAGAGGAACAATGCAAAAAGATGGAAACCTTGAATGGACAAAATCAGAAAGAAACAGAATGTATGAAACAGATTCAAGGAGATATCCAGGAAATGAAAAATTTCATCAAAAATTGGCAAAACCACCTCAATGAAAATGGACTCTCAGACCTTGAAGACAAGACTACAACTAGTGAACAAGAAAGGAAAGATATGTTTAAAATTACAAGGAATCAGAAAATAACAATTCAACAGCTGTAAGCTGTTGCAAAGAAAAACAACATAAGATTCATAGGTAAAAAATGAAAAAGGTGACAGCACAAATGCTGTCAAAAGACTATTGACAGAAGTAATAGCCAAAAATTTCTCAAACATGAGAATGAAAACTGACATAGAGATAAGTGAAGCATATAGAACTCCAAATAGCCATAACTAAAATAAAACTACACCCAGACATATAATAATCAACATCCAGAAATCCAACATAAGAACAGAATATTAAATCATTCTGATAGTCTTTCCTTTGTAGGAGATCTGTCTCGTCTTTCTAACACAATGAAGTTAAGAAGAGCATGGAGTGAAGGTTTTCAGATCCTAAAGGAAAATGACTTGCAACTCAAATTGATGTAGCCTACAAAACTGTCCTTCAAAATTGATGGAGAAAAAAGATACTTCCACAACAAAGAATAGCTGAAGAACTTCATGACCACCAAACTAACATTGCAAAGAATATTGAAAGACATGCTAGATAGACATAGGAAAAAGCAATTAAACAAAGCAAACAATTAAACAGAGGGGAAACATAAGAAATCAACAGTAGAAATATAACAAGACAAAAATAAATCTATATATATATAGGTACATATATATATATATATATATATAATTTATAACCATTAATGTAAATGGCCTCAATTCACCAATTAAAAGAAACAGACTGGCAGAGTGGATCAAGAAACAACATCCAAGCATATGCTATATTAAAGAAAACCTTCTAACCCAAAAGGAAATTCATAGACTGAAAGTCAAAGGATGGAAAACAATACTTCATGCAACAGGAAATTTCTCCCCCTAAAAAAGCAGGGGTAGCTATTCTGTTTGCAGACAATGTGAACTTCAAACTAAGAATGATCAAAAGAGATAAAGAAGGTCACTACATATTATTTAGGGGAAAACATTAAGAGGAAGAGATAACAATCTTAAATACATATGTACCAAATTTGGGAGCACCCAGCTATTCAAAACAAATATTAACAGAAATGAAAACTCAAATAAGCACTAACACAATTATAACAAGAGACGTTAACACCCCATTGACATGAAGAGACAGATCAATTAGACAGAAAATCAGCCAAGAAATAACAGAACTGGATTACACCTGTGAATAAATGGACTTTGTGGATGTGGACAGATTGTTCCACCCAACATCAGAATATACTATCTTCTCAGCAGCATATGGGATATTCTCTAAAATAGACCATATACTAGCCCATAGATCATGCTTAAGTAAAAGCAAAAGAATTAAAATTATCCCATGCATGTTATCTGATCATAGTGCCATGAAATTAGAAATTAATGACAAAGAAACAGCAAAAACCCCACACATACATGGAAACTCAATAATACACTCCTGAGAAATCAGTGGGTCACAGAGGAAATTAAAGAAGAAATTAAACAGTATTTACAAGCAAATACAAATACAACTTACAGAACTTATGGGATGCAATGAAAGCAATCATCAGAGGAAAATTTATTGTGGTGAATTTCCACATCAGGAAAACAGAACAAACACAAATAAACAACACAATGCTACACCTCAAACATGTAGAAAAAGAAGAGCAGCTCAAGCCCAAAGCCAAAAGAAGGGAGGAAATTATAAAGGTCAGAGCAGAAATCAACGCAATAGAGACCAAGAAAACAATTCAAAGGATAGATGAATCAAAGATTTGGTTCTTTGAAAGAATAAATAAAATTGATAAGCCCTTGGCCAACCTTAGTTTAAAAAGGAAAGAAAAAACTCAAATTCATGCAATTAGGAGTGAAAAGGGTGAATTCACTACAGAACCTTGTGGAAATACAGAAGATCATCAGTACCTACTTTGAAAACCTCTACTCTCATAGGCTTGATAACATAGAAGAAATGGTCAGATTCCAAGAAAAGTATGAACTACCAAAGTTGGATCAAGAAGATGCAAAATTAATGAAATTGAAAATGTAATTAAAACCTTAGCCCCCAAAATCAGATCCTCGAAATTCAAAGACCCAATCCAAAAATGGGATCTGAAATGAATACACAGATGAAGAAATATGAATGCCAAATAAATACATGAAAAAATGTTCATCATCGTTAGTCATTAGAGAAATGCAAATTAAAACCACACTGAGATTCCATCTCACCCCAGAAAGAATGGCAAGGATAAAAATCTATCAATAACAAATGCTGGAGAGGCTGTGGGAAAAAGGAACTCTTCTGCACTGTTGGTGAGAGTGTAGACTGGTGCAACCACTGTGGAGGTCAGTCTGGAGATTCCTCAAAAAGCTTGGTTTGGAAGTCCCATTTGACCCAGCTATTCCACTTCTAGGCATATTCCCAGAAGAACTGAAAACATCATACCACAGTGATATATGTGCACCCATGTTTCTAGCAGCACAATTCGTAATAGCCAGATCTTGGAAACAACCTAAGTGCCCATCAACTGAGGAATGGATTTAAAAAGTACTTTTATACACAATGTGGAATGTATCACTTAGTTTTCATTAGCTTCAAAAATCTTAATATGAGCCATTAAAACATTAAATGCCACACTGTATCATTGCCTTATGATTTTCTCTCACCTTTTCTCAGTTATAAAAAATGATCACACTGAGATTTTTATAGGTAAATGGATGCACCTCGAGACCATATTCATAAGTGGAATAAATCTAACTCACATTTGTAAATAATGTATTCTCTCCCTAGTGTAAGATATGGTAGGAGTACATAAGATACAAAATCCTCAATTAATACTGTGAAAGGGTAAGAATCTGCTGAAAGTGGAAAACATAATACCTCAGGGAAAAGGAGAAAAAAAAGGAAGGGAAAAGAAAAAAATTATCTAAATTCGTATAAACACACAAGATAGCTAAGATGATTGTGCAGCAAATTCTATTAGTTCATGGAACAAAACAGTTAACATTCATGGGATTGGATCATTTTTGCATGTTTGTGCCTGGTGATCCGAGGAACTCTTTTGAAGATCACTATGTAAAATAACAACCTTGGTTCTGTTCCTACCACTTTGTTTTGAAGGCCTATGTTTTGGGATCTTTACTGTTACTTATTTGTCTCTTCCGTTTCTTGTTTTTCTAGTTATTTGCCTTGTTTTGTTTTTCACTGTAATGCAGAAAGGACAGATGTACATGTAGAGGCTTATACATACCTAGACTTGTCCAAAACAGTTTATGAGAATCGATTGCATTATGCATGATGAAATGAACAGCTACTTTGAAGGAAACCAGACATTATGGTATCCATTGCTGATTTCCTATCGTCATGCTATGAAATATAGTCATGCTTTTATTCTTTGTTTAAGGTAGTTTTAGTCTGTTTTGGATTATTTAATTTCAACATACATGAAGGTATGGACAGCTATTTTGAAGAGAACAGGAGACATTACAGTAGCCAGTATTGATTTTCCTATTGTCTGGTTTTGAAGGCCTGTAATGCCTTCATTACTCTGTTCTGATCAGTTTTATACTATTTTGTTTTGTATGAATTCATTGTGTGTGAAAATATAGAAAACTATTTAGAAGAAAACAAGAGACTGTAGATCTCCTGTTGTCTTGCTTTGAAATCTTTCATTTACATTGTTTTCTTCTGATCTGCTTTGTTCTGTTTTGTTATGTTTTGCTTTACCCTCTTTAAAATTAAAAAAAAAATCGCCACAATATATTTTAGGTCAGCTTCTGGAATTTTTTCTTCAGAAAGACCTAAATTTTTTCTAATACTCATTTCAGTATAGATACCACTGTTGTTTTTACTGAACCACACAATGCTGTCCTGTGCTTTAACCTGGAGTTGGAAAAAGGAGGAGCAAAATACCATCATTCTTAAAGGGCAAAAACAAGATTCCATTTTCTTTTCATGGTTTCATACTGTGTTGGCATCTTAAATATGAAAGAGCACACTTAAATGAGGCATTATCTTCTTAGCAGAGGTTCCTAACCTTCCTAGGGCAGCTTTGGGAGGAAATCTGATTTGTTTAAATTTCACTCCTGAACTATCACCAAGTTCTCAGTTTGTTGCCATAGAGTTACCTTCCTTCAGACAAGAACACCTGTAGGAGGAAAAGGGTAAAATGCAGAGTGTGAAAATTGCCTATCAGTATGCCTAGAGCCATGATAAATATGCAAACTGGAGATATGGCATAAAGTGGAAAAGCAGCAGGTGATAACACTGAGGGCAGTGCCCATACTAAAGTTCACATTTTTCTGTTAGTTTCTTTTCAATCTCTCATCTTCACCCTTGAAGTTTATTTTTTATATGTCACATTCTGAAAAGAAATGTATTATCCTGCTAAGCAGGTACATGATAGCTGGTCGGTGTCAAAAATATCCTCTGTTTCTCTGTCTCTGTCTCTCTCTGTCTCTCTGTCTCTCTGTCTCTCTCTCTCTCTATATATATATATATATATATGTATATATATATATATATATATACATATATATATATATATATATCGCCTAGACTGGAAATAATTGGAACATATCTACTTAGTCTATATTAGCTTCAAAAATCTTAATATGAACCATCAAAGACATTAAATGTCACACTGTATCATTGCCTTATGATTTTCTCTCACCTTGCTTGATATTCAATTTAGAATACAAGACTAAAGAGCCAGACGTGTTCACCCATTACTTTGTTTCAGGTATAAAGCACCTTCTCCACTAAGGTCTGAGTGAAAAACACAAAAACTATCTTCACTAAGGCTTCATTTGTTCTATAGACTATATCATATGATGCAGTTCATCTAATTTGAAAAAGGCAAGAAAAAAAGACATAAATAGATTTTGAAATTTATAAACTCTTTATTGGGATCAGGACTTCTCTAAATCATTTAACTTCTTGGCATCCAAAACAGAAAAAAGAAAGTCTTTAAAAGAAGAGTGGTTTAAAAAATAGTGACAAAGAAATGCACCTTTTTTCCCACTGCATGCTATGAATATCCCTGTCATAGCAACTGTCCCTTTTTTTTTAAGCATTAGAAATAGAACCCAGGAGCATCACACTAAGACACTTCCAAACTCCATTATTTTTCATTTGGGACATAGGCTCAAACTTGTGATCCTCCTGCCTCAGCCTCCTATAATGCTGGGATTACCACACTTGGCTACTTGTCACATTCTTACCTCATCCATCCATTCAGCACTCTGAGAATCCCTCAGGAGTACAGACTGTATCCTGCCTGGGTCCCTGACATTATCATAAACACTTGCTGAATGAATGGCTTCAATAACCCCTCTTCCAGCATACAAAACACCAGTGTGGGAAACTGATGTGCATGCTTCTATGGCCTGACCAACTAGGTTTAAATCCACGTTCCTGCACTTACCAGTGACCTCTATTCATCTAGGGCTGCTATGAGAAAATACACACCTATAAGAAGATACCTAACTTACCTGGAAACTTCTCATGGGCTAACACGAGGAACAGAAACTCAGCTTTTGCACTTTGGAGACTGAAGTCCAAGCATGAGTTACCAGCACTTGGTCTGGTGAAGAGCTCCTAGCTGGATCTGCACATTGGAGAAGGAGAAGAACAAGCCAGCCAGACACTGCGCAGGACCTCGTTTATAAAGGCCTTCATCGTCTTAATGAGAGAGTCTGCTCAGTGTTTTCATCTCCAAATGCCTCACAACTTAACACTGCCACGTGAGCAGCATCTAACTTTTGGAATAGACACATTCAAAGCACAGCCATGGGCAAGATAATTATTCCCTTTGCATCTCAGCTTGTTCACTTTATAAACAAGATTATAATAATACTTAATCCTTACTAAGGATTAAATGAATTAAATATAAGCATGTAAATATACACATACATATGCATACACACATACATATTACCTAGAACCAGGCCTAATACTCATCACATGCTATGGTGTTAATTATTAGACTCTTATTTGTGTGTTACATCAATACTCCTACCAATCATCTGATTAGACCCAGTTAACCCGCTTTCTAGATATAAAAATAAGATCAGCTGAAGCTGATGTTCTGAACAGTTTCACCAACTGCTAAATCTTCTTCCCTTTTCCTCAGCCCAGAATGTCTCCTTATTGAGCATCCATTTAATTAATTTCAATTTACTAAGGTTCTACTAGATGCAAAATTGTGTGTGGCACTGTTGAGAAAATAAAAAAAATGCACAAGGTAGTATGATGTCTTTAAGTGGAATAAAATTAATATTAGCAGAAGATGTGAACACAACTAATTTTATTGTGGAGCAATCGCTACAAGTGAAACAGAATTTTGAGGTTCTAAAAACGGAGGTCAAAATCATGATGTTAGCTAAAGGCAGGAAAGTGCTTATTAAGTGGGTGGCTTTTCTCTCTTTTCTTTTCCTCTTTTTTTCTTCTTTTGTTTTTTTGTATCGGGGATCAGAGATTGAACTCACAATCTCACACTTGCCTGGCAGGCACTTGTGCCACTGAGCTAAACCCAAGCGCTGAGCTAAACCCCTGACCTAGTGGGTAGCTTTTCAAATGGCATTATAAGACTTGTGAGACAAAAGGCAGTAGCAGAAGTGAGGAGGGTAAGAAAGGTGCACCAGATGGAGGTAACAGTGCGAGCAATGTTAGGCAAAAAACACACCACACGCTCATTACCCCTCCCCTGCTCAGCGTGAGAGAGTTCCTAAATTTGCTGAAGTATAAGAGTGGAAAGGCAGCACAAGGCAGCTTTGAGAAATAACCGGAAAATCATGGGACAATATTAAAACTTCATTTTATACACTATGCGGAGTTAGTCAAAATTTCAGAAAGCCCCATGAGAAGGAGAGTGTGGACACTGTCACACATTCAGAGTTACCCGCAGAATAAGATGGAAAGGGAGAGGAGGGGGGAAGATTAGCAGTGCCAAGGAAAACAATTCCAAGGGGGAAATAATGTCTTGAATCAGGGTAGCAACAATGAGAAATATTAGAGGACAAAAAGGAAAAGAGATATGGAAAGCAAGAGTTAGCAAATGACCAGAAGAACAGGAAAGGAGAAGATCCCAGTAGTTACAGGCATTTATTAAGAGCCTGGACATGCACTGCGTTATCTCATTAGATTCTCACATCACCCTTGCAGGATGAGGAGAAATGTAGTTCCATTTCTCAAGAAAGCAAATAGAGGTCAAAGTTCAAATATGTTCACTGGCATTGACTGGATCAAATTAGAATCTCTTGACTCCTTTAAGCTTGATTTTCTCACATTTAATATGTGTTCTTCATGGTAGTGGTGTAAAGTTAAATGAAATAGTGTATGTAACTCATTTTAAAGTCCCTAGTATATACTGTCTTCCAATTGTTGCTTTAATATTGTGAGAAAAAATTTACAGAAGTTAACAGACTATATCCCTGATAAGATTCATTGACAAAAGTCAACCTCATTTTGCTATAATTCTGGTCAGTCTCCTGCCTAACGTTCTATGCTTTCTCTCTCAATGTGGAAAAACAGTGGTCTTATTTTTGGAGTGATTATGGTATCCAGAGTAATGGGTATGAAAATGGAATCACAGGAGTTCTTTTTTTTTTAAGAGAATAAAATCAAATAGAATAAAACAGAATAAATTCAATCTAAACAAAACAAAGCAATACCAAACTTCAAAACAAGATTATGGAAATCAACAACGGCTACCATAATATATCTTATTTTCTTCAAAATAGCCACCCATATCATCAGACATAATAAAATCGAACAAAGCAAAACAGAATAAAACCAAACAATGAAAATAAAACAAGATAATGGGAAATTCACAGTGACTATCAGAGTGCCTCATCTTCAAAATAGCTGTCCAGACTATCAGACATAGTCATTTAAAATTAACCAAACAATACAAGAACTAAGTTGCTTCTTTACTTCAGTTGCTGTATTTTCAAAAATTTATGTATGTGACTTCTAATTTCCACTGTGTCTGAACTTGTGCGTGGGCTGAGGTATGAGACTGTGTTTCGCTCCTTCGTCCTGACGTTTTCCTGTGTTTCTCCGAATCAGCCCGTGGCTGCATCGCAGTGCTTCCTGCACTGGCTGCCCGTCCCTCGGTGCAGTGGATCTGTCTAGGCGCCTGGGTTCCCCCAATGCAGGGTTCCTGGAGTGGTGGAGCGGCAGGGGGCTGTGGTTCACCAGTGCTCTCCAGTTGGCCCCAGGGCTTCAGGGTGTGGCTGCTTCTCCTGGCCCTTGCTGGGCTCACAGGATCTCTAATGGCAGTGGCCCAGAGAGATCCAGTGAGCCCAGTGCAGTCCAGAGAAGAAATCATACCCTGAGGTCACAGGAGGTCTTAAGTGAATCCAAACTTAGCATTGAATTTGAGGACAATTTGTTTTGATCTAAATTAAAGCTGAACACTGTTTATGACAATGATTATGTAAAATAATATAATAGCCTCTATGAAAAAGTTATCATTCAAATGATTGATTAGCACATTAGAATTCCCTGCCTAATGCATAACTTGCCAATGGAAGTTTTTTAAAACACAGACTTTAGGGAATATTTTTTAATTGACAATATCCATTTATAGTGGTTGCACGTTTTTCTCTCCTTTTGGATAAAGCTGACTGGATTTTTTAGTTTTTATGGCAAGGTATTATCAACATGTTGTCAAATACTAAGGCTAGTACTCATTGTGTATGTTAGGACCAGGAGAAGGAAAACTGTCCTTCACCAGCTGGAATTTTCTTTTTTGCAGACATGCAGTATTCAACTAGATTAATTTTTAATTTTCTAATTTCTTAAAGGGCAAAACTTAAAACTGGATTTTTTCCCTCACAATACTGAAAATGTAAAAATGTCAGTATCATTGATCACAAAGCCCTAGTTACAGAAGGATACAACTTCTGTGTGAAATCTAAATCACTTCAGGCTGAGCAATTGATCTTTGAATAACAGATGACCAGCTAACCATTCAGATGACAGAAGATAATAGTGACTACAATTTTATGAAATTCTGATTAAAAGGCATAATTTCTCTGCTTCAGCCTCATTTCCACACCAATGTTAAAATAACATCAAAAATGACAACAAAACTTAGCTGATAGGAGTACAGCAGGTTCGATTATCAAGGTACATAAAGGTCCCTAGGAGACAGACAGAACTCTACGAGCAGCCAACAGGTAGGTACCTTATCCTCTGCACTGCCACAGCTGGACTGTCTTCATTCACACGAATACTGGCAGTGAAGAAGAGGTTCTCATGAAGCCTCCCCCCTAAGAAAAATCACTACATTTTGCTGAGTGACGCAACATCAAATGAGACTAAGAACAAAGAAAATTCCTCTCCTGCTAACATGCCATCAAATTGGTCAATCTGCCAAGAGTGGATGGCAAAGAACAAACATAAAGGAGAAACAAGCCAAGAAAGTGGTTTCATTAAAAATAATTTTAAAGCACTCATAAATCAAGACATCTTGCATACCACAGATACAACTGTATTTGTCAGTTTAAAAAATAATATGCAAGACTAACCTTAGATCAGGAGCACTAGTGACATGTAGAGTCTATGTCCACCCATTCCTCTTCTTTCTTCTAGTTCTCATCAAGTTCTACAACCCATATTTATAGAATGACTCTCCTGAATCTAGGTAAGTCTCTAATCCAAATACAGGCTGCCTTAACTAGCACCAGTAAATTCATTCTGAACTAAGGAGAGAGAAGACAAGATTGAAATATTACAGACAAGAGTGGCAATATGAGAGCGGGGATCATTAAATATTTCTTAACACGGAAACCAATACAAAAAAATTTTTTAAAGTTCCTTAGCTGGATGTGACAGTGCATACTCATGATTCTGTCACTCTGGGAAGCTGAGGCAGGAGGCAGGGAAATTTAGGAAGTATTTCCATCCTGAAATCTGAAATTTATCATCACAGTATGTTACATATTTGGATAATTAAGCAACATAGCTCCTGCCACCAAAAGAATCTATTTTTGTTCTGAATACATTTTCTTTTTTTTTTAATTTAAAAGAGAATAAAACAAAAGGGGGCAGTACAGAGCAGATCAGAAGAGGACAACATAGGCAACACAGTACTTTACATTAAGTCAACTGGACATCAACAGTATCTAACACCATATCTTTTACTCTGCTATAGTTGAGCATAGTTTCAATTACAATAATATCAAACATAACACAATAGTATAAAGCCATGCATAGAGTGAAAGAATTCCAGGGCTTTCTGAACCGAATAACAGAAAATGATCAATGGGTACTATAATATCTCATTTTTGATAAAAAAGAAAAAAATTTGTTTGAACTATCACACATATTCAAATTCCA